>AFRA01000330.1:0-32383 GCA_000223055.1 Claviceps fusiformis PRL 1980
CGTATCCGGCTCCGCGTACGGACTTGTTTCGTAAACCCTGTAAAATGGCTGACGATGACCCTCTCCCCTATGGCAAAAAAAAAAAGAAAAAGAAAAGAAAAAAGAAACAATCCCTTTTTACTCTTTCCCACGGCGATCAGGCTACACCACCCCGAAACGATGTCACGTCCCATAGAAAATCCATAATCCCTCAATTCCCCATCTTTTGTTTCGTCTCTCCATGTTCCTCCTTTTTTAAAAAAAGAAAAAAAAATACCACCCAGTGTGAAGGGAGCTGGTTGGCAGCAAGAGAGTGAATCGATTCAAACGCACCGAGCATCTCGCTCCCGTGCCGAAATAGGCATACATCTTGCCCCCCCCCCCCCCCCGCCTCTCCTCTAAAAGAAAAAGAAAGCACCAAGTAAGCTCTCCCTGGAAACTGCCAGAGACGACCAAAGCAGCCCCGCCTCCGGGGAAGATGTGTGTAGAGAGAAAAAAAGTGGACAGAACCCCTGGCACCGCGAGAGGCGTCGCGCCATTTCACAAAAGAAAGGAGAAGAAGAAAGAAAGAAGAAAGGGGAAAAGAAAGGGGGACAGGGGAGGGGGACAGGGGGAGGGGGGGAAGGGGGGGGAAAGGGGAAAAGGAAAAAAAAATTGTATATACAAAGTCTGATGCCTCTTCTCTCTGCAAGTAGGAGCACTATGGGAGGACAATGGGAGGATGATCTTCAAATACACCTGCCTGAATGAATGATTTGGTTGGCTGGCTTGATTCCTTGGCAGTACTGGTGGTTTCAGTGAAGTCCAGTCCCTTTCTACCTCGTTATTTTCTTTTTCTCTTTTTCTTTTTTTTCTTTTTTTTTTTCCTTTTTTTTCCTTTTTTTTTCGTTTCTTTTCTTTTTTTTTTTTTTTTTGAGCTTTTATCTCTCTGTCTTTTTTCTTGGTCTGCCCACTATCAGCACCTTGCCGGCACGTCTCGGCCGAAGAAAAAAAGGGGGGAAGGGGGGCCGCGGGGGCCGCGGGGCGGAATTGGCAAGCTTGGCAAAAAAGGGGCGGGATAGTGCCTGTGCGATGGGGCGAGTCAGTCGCGACGATGACAAGCGCTCGAGGCTGGCTGGCTGATCAAGTTTTTGACATGGCTTCCGTTGCTTGGCTTCGGCCCGCATCTTACGAGATCAGACGGCCACCAACCAACACCATGTGCTCAATGAGGCTGGCTGATGTGGACCCTCGTCGTCGTTCCAGCGGTCTCGACTCCTTTGTATGGGTGTGTATACATAAAGGTCTTTGGAACATGTTTGTTCGTTTTTGTCTTTAGAATTTGGCGTGAGCCTGATTAATCCCTCGTCTACTCTATTAGATACTCGTAACGGGAAATAATACAACACCCTTCGTCTTCTCTTGTCCACAACAAGCATGCGAACACGAAAGCTTCCTCAAAAGAATGTAAACAAAGAAAGACGAAAAGAAAGAGAGAAGAAAAAATCCCTGGGGTATCATCTATACATATGTCCCCAAGTGCAGCCTTGAGCCGTCATCTCAGGCCAACTCTTGTACCTCCCGTGGTCTCGCAAGCGTCATGATGGTCTTGTACATGGTAGTACAGTGGTATTGTGGGCGAATTTTGCTGCAGGCGTGTCGTCCAGCTCGATTGTGATTTCATTGAGGTGTTGGGCGTTGCGTCCAGAAGAAAGAAGGAAAAGGAAAAGGAAAAGGAAAAAAAGAAAAAAAACAGAACCCCGACGACCAAGCATTATCCAAATCCCTGAAAAGTCTATATGCAAAAAGTTGAACCCGAACCAAGCTTTTGTGCCTCGTATTCCCAGCCGAGTGCCCATTCTTGGTCTCGACAAATTCATCTGCGCACCGACTCTCAACAGAAACCAATAACTCCGCTCTGGCCAAGCTCAAGTGTGTCGGTTTTTGCGTCTCATCAGATCCCCTTTGCAAAGACGGGCCGTCAGATCTGAGACACGTCGCGAGGGTGCATCGTCTCCATTCCAACAAAGAGGACCCGCACACCAAGCGCAATTGAACGCGGTCGCGGTTATTTTGTCTCAGGCCCGTGGACAGAATGAAATTTGACGAGAAAATGAGCCAAGCCCTGAAAAGACACACAAAAAAAAAAGGAAAACAAGAAGAAGCAGCAAGAAATGACGTATGAGGAAGGAGAAAAAAACATATCCGAAATGTGGCTCCGTCTATAGCTCAAACGCCCCCGAGACTGATTTGTCTGAAAAGAAACAAAACAGAACAAAAAAATTCCAAATCATTTCTCGCATGGGTATGCCGATGAAATCAAAAAAATGCCAGAAATATTATGCGGAGAAGGGAAAACAATACAAAAAAAAGAAAAAAAAAACTTTTTGGTGTCCTTGCTGCTAATAAGCAGGGGGTAGCTCTGAGCCGATTTGTGTATAGACCGATTATAAGAAAATGATTAAATATGTGTAAGTGTAATAAAAAGGGCCGAAGGAAATATCGAACGGTCCATGAATCGAAGAAGAGGGCAAGTACTCGATGTTGATGTCATCAAGTAACCCCCACAGTCGCTGGAAAAATGTCGTGTCCTTAGTTGAAAGATTGATTTCCATTTTCTTCTCAAGGCTCGGGGATCGACAAATTTAGGTAGGCTGTGGCCTAGGCGGTGGCTTATTGGGAACATTGCTTGTGTCATAGGCACCACGGGCCGTGTTGCAGACGATGGATCCTTGTTGTAACATTGCAAAAAGAGTGTCTGATGCGCCTTGTGCAGTGTTGTCGCCAACTTGTGCTCAAAGGAACTGTGGAATTAGCCAAGTTCATGGACTTTACAGCGAGTTTATGCAAGAAAAAGAATGTGAAAGAGAAAAGAAAAGAAAAGAATAGAAGGAGAAGAAGTCCAATAAAAAGGGGGGAATAAAGAAGGGGGACGAGACACTAAAGTCTCTCGTTTCAATGCCTTGAATTTTCTTTCACAATTCGCCCGGCACAGACACAAAATTGTGTAAAGTAAACGCAACCCGCGCGTGCGAGCGAAGGGCCAAGACAAGAATGAATATAAGACCGAGAATCTTGTGACAAGCGAAAGCGATTGAATGGCATTCTATGAATCAAGCGACATTGACTCACAGTGAAAGTTTTTTTGTCTGTAGTTGGTACGACAAAAAAGATTGTGGTTGGCCAATAAGAGTAGAGAAAGGTTGGTCGTGTTGGGATATGGCAGGCGATGTTGTTACAAGGGAGAGCGAAACGAAAAAAAAATAGGTGTGAGAGAGAGACTGCCGAGGTGGCCGGCCAAACTGCAAGCGTTGCCAACAATATTGGAACAGTTTCGGCGCGGTTACTGAAATATTGTGGGTATGAACGCAAAGAGGCGAGTGAGTCGGCACCGGCGCGTTGGAACGAGGCAACACAAGGCGAGATCGATGTCGCAAGCTGGGAAGCTGTACAGAGTGAAAGGCGGCTCGGCTTGATAGGATTGTGCAAGTGTAACAGCGGAACGAGGCGGTAGGTTCCTATGAAGTCGGGCCCTGTGCGAAAGGGAAAAGAAAAAGAAAACGAAAACGAAAAGAAAAAAAAGTATCTGCACGCAAAATGCTATCTCGGTAATGGTGTTTCGCTAGTTCGCTTCTTCAAATGGTGCTGATGTCGCTATTTTGCGTGTCCAGTTTTTTTTTTTTTTTTTGATGGAAGTGGTCGGCTGGGGAAAAGGGGTGTGTGGTTTAGAAGACCTTGTGGTGATGACGATGCAGCTGTGCATGTGTCTGGTGGTCGAAACGTCAAAGTTAGGCACGGACGGGTACCTGTTGAACGGGACGCAATAGTGGATTCCAGAGACTCTAGAAGACGGATAGCAGATGGTGGCGCGTAATCGTGTAAGTGAGAACAAAGACGGGACAAGCACTCAAGTCCAAGAGCAAGCACGCTGAGGCAGTCGAGCAAATCAACAAAAGCAAGAGCAAAAGAGCAAAACTCCAAACACGAGGCCAGAAGTGAATGCCAGGTTGGCTGCAGATGAAGAGAGAGTCAAAGGGAGGAGAGGCCAACGGGATCCGGGAGATGAAGCGGGAGTAGCGTGCTTTTGTACAAGCGCTGGTATGGTTCAAACAGAGGCTCACACAGCCAACTGAAAACTGTACTGGACTAGACCAGAGTGCACGAGAGAAAAAGAAAAAGGAGAATTAAAAAAAAAATTACAAATTAAAGGAATAAAAAATAAACACACGTCAAGAGTCAGTGAATCCCTTTGTGAAGCAGGGAAGACAGACCAGGGAAAGAAGGGGAAGGGAAAGGGGATGGGGATGGGGATGGGGATGGGGAAGGGAAGGGGGGGCGTGGATGAGTTCAAGAGCACTCACTGCAAGACACCGAATGCTTTGCGCTGCAGCTCGACTGACCAACGCCTTGCTTTCAGTCCGTGCGTGTTCATCGGATGGCGAGCGCCAGACGGCTCAGCGGCAGAATACCCGTTTGTACCTTGCAGCACCCGAATCATGGCCAAACCCGAGCTAAAAGAAGAAAAAAAAGGCCACAACGAAAAATTCTGTTACTGGACCACGGCCAGGGAGCCAGCCAGGGATTGGGAAATTTGGCCTAGGCAGGATCTTGGGGAATGACGGCCAGGAAGAGAAAGAGAGAGAAAAAATAAAGAAAAAAAAAAAGGGAGAAGGGCCTTGCCTAGTAACAGCCACGCCACACCCTTGTCGAAGCTCCGTCCTTCCGGGACTACGGTTCAGACAACAGCCATCGCGAAGCATCTTGAGGCTGGCAAAATCCGAGCTTGCATATGAATTCGGCATCAGTATTGGGACGAAAAAGCCAGCTGCCATGCCTGGAAGCTTCGTTGCCGATCGAACCTCGTTGATCATTCAAAACAAACGGCACAGCCCGGCTGGCCATTATGGCTAGTGTGGCAAAAACAGCGCGGCCTCGCCTGCACAAGCAAACTCTGCAGAGCATGTCTGGCTGGTCTTGGGCCATACTTGCTATGCCTTGGTATCAATTTTTTCTTATCACGAGATCCGAATGCTGTCATGCTGTACAATACAATACAGCACGTGCTTGTAACGCTTTCTTGCTACCAAAGGCGGGTAGGCAACAGTTTCATCTCATCTCTCCACGACACTGCCTGTGCTCCTTTGTTGTTTTTGTTCGAGAGGCGCGCCGTCAGCGAGACCCAAAATCCTGCCAAACAGGGGCAATGCTCAATTCTCTTTTGTCGGGTGCCTGACATGGGTCCCAGCTCCCCGGAGCCATGGACCGGGCCAGAGGCAAGGACGAGAGGCTGCTTGGGCGTAAAGAGGTGGCGCTCGGCAGGGTCCCTGTCTATTCAATGTTGGTTGGGCTACCCGTAGGCCGTGGCTGATTTGTTTTGTTTGCGTCGCAATTGTGCCAGCTCAGATAGGTTGCATGGCTGACGAACGCGAACAAAAGAGCATGATTTCATCTTGTTGCTATTTCTCGGTACCCAATAATGGTGCCCCGTTTGCACGATATGCCGTCCGCCTCCTTACTTACGAATAGCTTTAGTCGTTTCGGCATGAATTCTCTTTCTTCTGTGGAGCAAACGTCAGCACAACCAGTTGGCGTCCATGTCGGCGGTTTCCAGTGCATAGAATTCCTTCCATCGCCAATGGTGTAACATACATATGCAGACACTTTACGCAAGGTGCTTCTCAATGCAGCTTTAAAAAAGGGGGAGTGAGATGAGCCACGCGTTCTGCTTGCGCGCGAATTCTGCTTCGACCGACTGACTGCCTGTTTATTTTATTTTTTGGCCATTATTATTATTGATTCTTCTTTCCTTGTTTTTTTTTTCTTTTTTTCGGTTTTCTTTCCTCATTTCGTTCTATTGGCAAGGCAGCGATGACGTGGACTCAGCGAGCAGTTGCCTGGTCCGGCTTGCTCCGCCCACGTGTCGACTCATTTCTCTTCCCGCTCGTCAGTGACAGCTTTTTCTTTTTTTTTTTTGTCCCGGAAACTGTAAACGTTGTTCCCCGTTAAGCGGGTCAACAATTTTTTGGGAACATTCAAGGGATTGAATTGAATCAATTAGACGCAGGTCGTGTTCTTCAGTTATCATCGTATGGGGTGCGTCAAGTGCTTTTCTGCAAGAACGAGCGTCAAATATCCCGACAGTTTGCCACGATCTTTGGGTGCTATTGTTAGCACATTTCGCCGGAACGGGCGACTCATTAGTCTCTAGGGCATTTAAAGTCTTGGGTACTTTGACCATCAGCAGAAGATTCATCGAGTGCGAAGCTCTGTCGTGCCTCATTGTCCCGACAGCTCGGATGGCTGATCTAGCTATAAGCGGGCCAAATCCCTGCTGCAGCTCCAGCTAGATTAAGTGTTGTCTTTTGCTCATACAACAGTCAAGTAGCCCAGGATGGAACATCGGAAGTTGGTCAAGGCGCTTCGAAAAGCTCGAGGATGCAGCTGGTCATGAACATGGTGAGCCCTTTCTAGAATCAAACGCTTTCGTTGCGGCATCGCTCAGAATAGGCAGGGAAAAGTATCACGTTTGTGTGACCGTGCGGAGAAGGGGCTGGCGCCATCGAGAGACCATTCACATTGTGACGAAACCAGAAGAGGCACAATAATGTGGTGCTGGCGTCAACGGGATCGATCGAACATTTTCCCAAGAGTAATAAATTCATGAAAGAGGCACGTTTCGTTTATATGGCCTGCGAGGAGAGTCAAATTTAGTGCAAGATGGTTCAACGGTTTCGCATTTGCAACAGAATGCTGGCCTGAGCTGGCTTTGCTAATCCTTGAATTAGCCCCGTCCTCTTCGCTCAGTATACATTCGAATTGTACAGACAGCACAATATAGTGTTTTTTTTTTCCTTTTTTTTTCATTCGCAGGTCTTTCTTGTCGTTGATATATATCCTTTAAGAGTGTGCACGTATGCTGGCAGGCACATCCACGGCAAATACCTACCTAGTCTGGCATGTAGGGGAGACGTATTGTGGGCTCCGGGGCTCGGCGTCACTTGGCCGGTCAGTGACCACGTTGTTCCTGCATTAACTCACACAGGGCCCTAGGGGAGGGTGGTTCGTCCAGGGGTTGTGCCAGGGGGGATGCTGAGGTGAATTGGCCATCTTGGAATAGGTTCGCCGTTCTGTCCACTGTCCAGTGTCGTGAGCCATTTCGTGGTGTATCACTGTCTGCATCAATGTCTCAAGTCCAAGTCGAGGTGAAGGATTGCTGCAGAGATGGAGTAGATAATGGAAAGTGCTGGAAGGGAAGGCACGGCCTTCGCTGGAGGCAGGTTTCCTGCTCAAGGGGAAAGTGGAAGGAACGAGACTGCATTTGATCTTCCTTGGCGCTCGCAGCATTTTCCCTCCCAATACTCCCGAGTCCGGTAAGAAATGAACTGATTCGTACGCGGTTGAATCGATCAAATGCATCTACGTTTTTGACCCTCGACGACTGATAAACTCTCTATTCTCTTAGGTCATCCCAGCCTCAGCATCGTCCTATGATTTGAAGATTATGCCTGCTGGACGTCGTGGACAATCTGGCATGGATCGGTGTTTCCGTGTATGTACAATGTACTTTCCATGTGGATACACTAGCTGATTTAGTGCAATTAGACACCCCTACTTAAAATTCTTTAAACCCACTCCCTCCCCAGGAGATAATTTATAGGCCAGGCCGTACCTTGGGTTTGACAAACGAAGACGGGCTCATACTAAGCGTCCATACCTACCGACCAATTTATTGTACCTCGTCAGAAACGGCGAGAGATGCGGGCTCGCTCTGTGTTTTTGTAGCGAGGAACCACAGCAAGGCTAATCCCGTTGTTCCTGCATTAGCCTGTTTTGCGGAAGAGTTAAGCCCCGGCTATGATATCGTGAAACAGTGGCAATTTAGCACTCGGCTAGTTCCCGACAAGCACGCGATATTGCCATGTACGACACGAAAAAAAAAGACTTATCACATTCTCATATGGTTCGTCCACGGACTGTCTTCCTCAGCGTTCGAAGATACTGGGAAACACATCTGCAAGTCACACTGAACATATCGCCATCCGCTTACAGACTTCTTTTAAAGTGCGAAGCTGCATTTCTGACGCGCCAGAGTCCTCAGATCATGTCCAACGACGTTGGTCATTGAAAGCGCGGCCAGCGTTGTTTGCTTTTTCCCATCCCGTCTAGACCGATATCAGACGTGGGTTTTCAGAGCACATGTCAATGGAAATTCCGGGGGGGTACACCGCGAGAAGCTCGTAACCGCTGCTGCTTATTTGACGGCGCGGGCTGAGCCGACGCTTGCAATTCTGTTTAAGGTTGAGTCTTGATCTACAAACGCAATGACGATGCTCTTGCGGGACACGAGCCGTTGCTTTCTACTTTGATGATACGATCTTTATCTCTTGGATCTGCAAGACTCTTCGACTCGGATCATGGTGTCGTGGACTCTATTCTTCCTCGAACCAGCCAGGCCCGGATCCGAAAAATGGTACTTGCCGCGGTCCGCAAACCGTAAATGCATGTATTTGCCGGTGAACTGTATGAGACAGGATCAAAAAGTTTGCAGCCACTCTCTCGTGTCACCAGAAAGACGAGAAGAAGAAAGGCTTCTTCACCTTGAAGAGTGGTTTCTTCTGCAAGACCAAGAAAAAAAGTCTGAGGGGTTGCCCTTTTACTGGAAATTTCATTGCATGATATTATACTTCAGACAAAACAAAGTCAACACGAGTTGAGGAAGGCAGACTAAATGCCAGCCTCATCCGAAGAACAAGTCAGGGATTTAGTGCCATGGACAAGGAGCATGTCATCCACTCGGTGCGTTCCAGACTCCTTCTAGAAGCTGGATCGAAGCGGACCAGGAAGCAATGGGACTCATCAAAATTATCTCGATCGACATACAATTGTGGACGCATCAATTCGCGCCGGCAGGTCATCATTACTCGCATCAAGACGCTGCCATGTCTCACGCGCTACTAAACAAATTTCGTCGGCGTCAGCTTTCTGCTGGCTTCGAAAGAGCGACAGAACCCGACTCTCGCACTGGTACAGTGGGTCATGAGTAAATACTCTCCAAATTTATTTTCTTCTAAGCCAAAATTGTATGGCGAAATGTTCGGATGACCTGAACCCACTGTTCAACTTGGGCGTGTCGTCGTAACATCTCGTCGCAAAGGCCCTGCACAACCCACTGAACACACGGTACGTGGAAGCAGCGAATACTACCAAACATCAACGTCCCGACTCTGAGGCCTTCGCGCTCTTCCTTGTCCGTCGTCATTCCGCGCCGTCCAGGGTGCCCAGACTTGGCATTGTCTTAGCCCCACCCCCTATATCAAGATGGAGTCCTTGGCCAGGCACAGCCAAAGTTAAGATGATCCATCCATTCAGCCACGGTCGACCTAAGACGAATAGCCGGGGAAGACTTTGGCTCCCTTTTGATGTCGTTGTGAACTAATTTCAGAGAAAAATTTTGTCACTGCTTTCCCTGACAGGATCTTGCGCGACACTACTTGATCAAGGGTCGTGATCAGGCATTTGGTCTTCTAGAACGTCCGTCATTGCGCTTTGTTCTGTGAATGTTTCGGCGAAGCAAAAATGGAGTCTTTCGACAAGCATGGTCCCTTCGTCGAATCGGTTGCTATTAACCCCTCCCCGACTACGTAGGAAGCCTTCCTCCTGGATGTCCATTTTACTTCATTGGCCGTAGACATCTTTACCTCTTGTTGGCGCCGCGGTGTCTATTCTCCTTTACAAGACAAAGTTGGGACAACGGACGTTCAATTCAACTTAGGTTCAGGTGACTACGGACATTCTGATACCTTGTTTTTAATGTTGAGGGGTTTCGGAACACCTATGATCCCTGTGTCATCATGCTGATCCAATGTCTCGGCATACTATGGTTTCTTCTTCTTCTTCTTCTTCTTCTTCTTCTTCTCTCACATGTGTCGTGCATTATTGTAGAGACTAGTTGTGAAAAGAAGAACATGATGACAAATTTCGTCCTCTAGTTCCATAGTGTATGTAAGCTGTACCTGAGCTATACTCATGTCTCTGCCGCAAAACTGAATTTTCGTCAATAAACGTTTGAAACTGGTCCGAGTATTGGCGCTACGAAGCAAGTTGGCCCAGAATCCACGTCATTGGCAAAATCGGCTCTTTCGTTCCCGGGGCATTGCAGCGGCAGCGGCAGCACATCTCGAAATGGTGCAGGGTAGCCTGCTGTGCTTAAATTTGCAAGCCCTCCAGCTTCATTGTTCGCTATACACGTATTCAAATCATTTATTGTGATGTTTGATCCGTCTGGGTCATGTTCCATGTGGTGGTGACCGAGCTGTGCATCTTGTACTGGCTGTTCTGGGATTGAGGCCACAAAGCAGACCAGACCAGGATTCGACCGTAAACGACTCCATATATCGCCGTGATGGTTTATCCTTTCCACATCGCGCCGCAAGAACTGTCATCAGAACTTCTTGACTCGTGCTGAAATCTTCATTTGTATATCTATTTCTTCGCGGTTGTAAATATCTAACAGAGCACGAATAAATAAATGTATTCGCAGGTGGTCGTGTTTCCGAAAGGGCGAGGGAGCAGTTAGTAAGGTACTCAAGATGTCACGTGAATCGCGGCGAGAGAGAAGTCCCCCAGTATCACTACGTTCGCAGCCTCTATCCCCCCCACCTCTACCAATCCACAGCTCGACTTGCCCCACCATCTGTGACGCAGCTTCATCTACAGCGTACACGCCTCCATCATCCAGCATCACCGGCCCCAAGTGAAAGCACAACAGCTTTCCAATTTCCATCTCCCTGCCCTGCGAAAACACCGCTCTTCCGACGCCTCCGATTCTCTCACACAGGTTGACTCCGACCACCATGTCCATTATCCAGCAGCACACGAGCGCCACGCTAGGAGACTCATGGCGAACAATCAACATTGACGCCTACAACGAGGACTCGTCGGTCAACTTTGACACTTCAACACTGCACCCGCCGCAGCCGGAGATTAGTGAAGCCGAAGTGCGTCAACTGGCTGGACAAGTGAGACAGCTCTTGCAAGGAGGTGACGCTGAAGGCGCGCTGAGAGGCTGTCTAGACTCGCCAGTCTACAATGGAACAGAGGGAGCCAAGGTGCGTTCTTTCTTCTTATCGAATGGCAGCATGGCATTGCAGCAAAGAAAAAAAGAAAGTCGTGGAGGAGAATCGGGTCGCTAACCTCGCAGGGGACAGGAGGCACATCTCCAAACCATCATTGAAGTCCTGCAATCGATCAAAGCCAGCGAAATGAGTCCGCTCTTGAAGAAGCTATACGAATCAGAGGGCGGCAGCGAGTGTCTCGACGTTTTGATGAAGTACATGTAAGATTTTTGATACGGCTGCGGACGCTTCTCACACAAGAAATACCACTATTTTTTTTAAAAAAAAATAAAAAAAAAGAGAGAAGATTGTGCGAGGCTGACTTGTTCCTGGTGGTTTTGGGCGCGCGGATGTATAGCTACAAGGGCATGTCCATGGGGCAATCGAATGGCGGCAGAGGATCCAAAGTCACGCCGCAATCGACGGGGGGCTTCAGTCAGGTCGGCACCAGACCGGGTGCTTCGAACGAGCCTGCTGCTGCGGCGATGAGTGTGCTTCTTAGCTGGCATGAAAAGGTTGTTGATGTGGCTGGGTTGGGATGCATTGGGCGTACTATGACGGATTGGCGAAGAGTGTAGAAGATGTGAGAAGGGCTACAATGGATGCGAGAAAGTCCAAGATCTGCCCTCTTTCTTTGATGGCAATGATATATTCCCCTTTCCTTTCATTCTTCTTATAAAAAGCAACGGCGCCGTGAAATTTAGCTCAATCGGGCACTCAGGTGATACAATTACAGTCTCGCCACATGTATTGGCGCGTTCTTTTATTTGGACAAAAGTACACGGCCTGGTTGGTTGACTGGATATGCATGCCTCTGATACGCTTACTTCTCTTCTAATATATCCTTCAGATTGACATCACCGCTCCCTCTCGGCAATGGTTTTGGTTGATTCTCGCCGTCTTTCCAACCAATCATGTAGATAATTCTAAATGTTGCCGGAATGGACCCGTCCTCATTCCCGTGCAATGCCTTGTAGATGGCATCGTTCGCCATGAGCACTTCCCTGCGAATAGGCCCCATTTCTCTGCCCAATATGGCGTTGTTCTCCCCCATGGCTTGTAAATCTTCCATCAGCGCAAATGTATCCGGGTAGTCGACAATGATGTCGTCCACATCTACCGTCAGCATCTTGAAGCCTGTCTTCTGCAGTAAGCCCCCCACATCGCGAACGTCTGCGAGGGGCGATACGTGCGGCGAGATGCCTCCTCTTCGTTCCTGCTCAGCCAGTTGCAGGGATGTGCGAAGCTCAAACAGAGTGTCCCCTCCCAACATTGCCCCGATGAATGGACAGTCCGCCTTCAAGACGTTGTTGATTTGGGAGAGGATGCCTGGGAGGTCATTGATCCAGTGCATGCTCAGCGAACTCATGACCAGGTCGAACGAGTCGGGTTCAAAGGGCAAACTCTCTGCATCTTGCAGAACATGCCGGACAATGTTGAGTTTCTGGTTGAACTCATGGTCCACATCGCGGTACAACATCGACGCTGACGACTCCGCGGCCACGAGTTCTGATATTCGGGTCGACAGAGGAGGGGATACTGGTACTGCCGGATCCGGGTCTGGGTTGTCGCGGACGAGCGCTCTCGCCAGGTTACATGAATTGGCGCCGAAATCAAGAACCCGTGGGAAGTGTCGCTTGATATCCTGTAGAAGAAAGAGTTGATTGTTGTTCGTTAGTAGCGCCACGTACTCCGAGGATGGAAGATATTGGAGGGACTAAAAACAGCAAAGAAAGAAAAAGAAGAAAAAAAAAAAACCGGCTTTTGATCCCGCCTTACCAGCAAGCGCTCTGCAACCCGTACGGCAACCTCGTCCTTGAGATAATCCGCCTGCCGGCTCTGCTCGGGCTTGGATGCTGCACGCTCCTTTTGAAACCATTTTGTTCTTTGATTGAATACTTGGAAACGGGGTGCGGCGGACGAGTGAACCGCATATGATCGTCGACTGTGGTGGTAATGGTGGGCTTGCATCGGCATGGAGGCATTGCATATTCTGTGCTGCGTGCGGCTCAGCGCTGCGGTGGACTTGGCACATGCTGACATGGCAGGCAGCAGGGTTTGTGGCGTATCGCAAGGCTCAGGTCGATGGCCGTTCAATGGCCGTTGAAAAAAAGGAATAGCTTCAACAACGTCTTGTGGTGGCCGTTTTCCTTTCAAGTTCGATGCAGGTTGTCATGGACGTCGTTGCGATTGCCATTAGGTCAGTGTCGGTTTTGAACGCATAAGTGGTTTCGATATCGTCAGCCAATCAATCATCATTGGCCGGTGTCCAACAGAGCGTCCATGGAGGAATACCGACCCACAGGGGTACCTTCTGCAGATGGAGAAATGACCCGCCTTCTAAAGTACCAGACTTTATGCAGGTAGACACTAACATTCAGCGGGAGAAGCAGCATGTGGTCACACACGCAACGCCGCGAGTGCCCCGGGTGGCCGCCCAAAAGCAACCCAGCTACGAGCCTACGACCTCGACCTCGACCTCGACCTCGACCTCGACCTCGATCTCAACCTCGATCTCAACCTCGACCCCGACTATCCATTCCGCCGCCGCCGCCCTTTCCGAACGATTGTGGAAGCCTCACTTATCAGCAAAGCCCTCATCTTAGATCCAACTTGTGCAATCCTCGGGACGACTCGAATCGTGTTCCACGCACCAGCAAAGCCGGCCAGCGCAGTGCCGTTGCAGCACTGTACCCCTTGGCGCAGCCCGCAGCCCAGTCCCACGTCGTTCAAACGACGACCAGGCAGACGGGAGCATCTTCGTTGTCTCGTTGCTTGTCCCTTGTCCAGGCATTCACCCAGTCAAACATGCGACTAGTGCCTCAAACCATCGACGCGTGAGCCGCCCACATTTGCTGTAATTTTTGCGAAACACGACCCTCTGCCTGCCTGCCTGCCTGCCCGACCGGCCGACGATCCAACCAAGTCGAGACTTGGCACCAAACAGCCAGCCAGCCAGCCAGCCAAGGCCCCCGAGAGGCAACTTTGAGTCTTGGAACCATGTCGACACCCGGAGGCGGCTTCCTCGGCCGTTCGGGCAACGGCAATGCCAACATGCGAGGCCTGGTGCAGTTCATTGCCGATTTGAGAAACGCTCGTGCGCGCGAATTGGAAGAAAAGAGAATCAACAAGGAATTGGCCAATATTCGACAAAAGTTCAAGGACGGCAGTTTGAGCGGCTATCACAGGAAGAAATATGTCTGCAAGCTCCTCTACATCTACATTTTGGGCTGGGACGTTGATTTCGGCCATCTCGAGGCTGTCAACCTGATATCGGCGCAAAAATACTCGGAGAAGCAGATTGGGTATCTTGCCATGACACTGTTCCTTCACGAAAAGCATGAACTGCTGCATCTTGTTGTGAACAGTATACGAAAGGATTTATTGGATAACAACGAGCTGTTCAACTGCCTGGCATTGCATGCAATTGCCAACGTAGGCGGACGGGAGATGGGCGAAGCTCTCAGTTTGGAGGTCCACAGACTTTTGATCTCGCCGTATGAAGCCCCTTACTTTATCCTACTTTTTACATTGCCGTCTTTGCCAATCTATGAAACTGACTCGGGTTTTTTTTTTTTTTTTTCCAAAAAAAAAATCTCCTTTTAAATATTCAGAACCTCCAAATCTTTTGTCAAGAAAAAGGCCGCGTTGACGTTACTTCGTCTATATCGGAAACATCCAGATATAGTCTCGCCGCAATGGGCTGAGCGGATCATACATCTCATGGATGATACTGATCTCGGCGTGGCACTCTCCGTAACTTCGTTGGTCATGGCTCTAGCTCAGGACAATCTCGAAGGCTACAAGGGAGCCTACGCCAAAGCCGCCGCCCGGCTCAAGCGTATCGTCATTGACGGCGAATATACAGCCGACTATTTGTACTACAAGGTTCCCTGCCCTTGGCTACAAATCAAGCTTATACGATTGCTGCAATACTTTTCACCTTCTGGTACGTCTCCTCCATTGGGCTCTTTTGTTATATCCCGACATGTATTCTACCAGCTATATAAAACGCGCCGCCTTGTTTCATCGAGCTGACACGATGCTTGTAGAAGACACACACGTCCGAGACATGATACGAGAATCCCTTCAGAAAATACTGAATCTTGCCATGGAATCACAGAAAAATGTCCAGCAAAACAATGCACAGAATGCCGTCTTGTTCGAAGCCATTAATCTCATCATTCATTTGGATACAGAGCACGCCCTCATGAAGCAAATCTCTTCACGCCTCGGCCGCTTCATCCAGAGCAGGGAAACAAATGTTCGTTATCTCGGCCTGGAAGCAATGACACACCTGGCAGCTCGAACCGAAACCTTGATACCCATCAAGCAACATCAAGAAATCATCTTGGGATCCTTGAAAGACCGAGACATCAGTGTTCGTCGGAAAGGCTTGGATCTCCTCTATAGTATGTGCGACGCCACCAACGCGAGGATCATCGTGGGCGAGCTGTTGCAATTTCTTCAGAATGCAGACTTTGCCATTCGTGAGGAAATGGTGCTTAAGATTGCCATTCTTACTGAAAAGTATGCCACCGACGTGCAGTGGTATGTCGACATATCGCTGCGGCTGATTGCCATGGCTGGTGATCATGTCAGCGACGAAGTTTGGCAACGTGTCATTCAGATTGTCACCAACAACGAAGAACTCCAGGTGTATGCGGCGCAAACTGCCTTGCAGTACGTCAAATCTGATCACTGCCACGAGACCCTGGTCAAGATTGGGGCGTACATCATGGGCGAGTTTGGCCACTTGGTCGCAGATCAACCTCGATGCAGTCCAATCGAGCAGTTTGTGGCTCTTCAGGGAAAGCTCTCGGGCTGCTCTCCCAGCACGAGAGCCATGATCTTGTCCTGCTTCATAAAATTTGTAAATCTTTTCCCCGAGATCAAGCCGCAGCTGATTCACACGTTCGAGCTCTATAGCCATAACCTGGATTCAGAAATGCAGCAGCGAGCATGCGAGTATTTAACCCTGGCGAATATGCCTACGGACGATCTTCTACGGACGGTTTGCGACGAGATGCCGCCATTTCCCGAACGTGAATCTGCTCTCTTGTCCCGGTTACATCAAAAGCACGCCAACACTAGTGACCGACGAACTTGGGTTGTCGGAGGCAAGGATGCCAATGCAGACGGCAGCGAGTTGAACATGGCCAAGCCTGGCGGTCTTAAGAGAACGTTCAGCTCCGCCGCTCCCATGAAGGGAAACACGAGGGCTAACGGAGGTGGCCACGGTGCCGACGATCTTGCCGGCCTGGACATGAAGGCCGCCACCACATCGTCAGCAGAGTCGAAGGCGCTCAAAGCTCTCAACCTGGCTAGCGCGGCTCATTTGTCACCGGGATGGGAAAAGGGCTATGAGAAACTGATGCTTCGCGCCGACGGAATCCTCTATGAGGATGGTCAAGTTCAAGTGGGTGTTCGATCAGAATACCGCGGTCAAATGGCATGTCTCATCACCTACTTCTCAAACAAATCACCGTCCCCAATGACTTCCTTCACCACAACACTGGATCTGGACCAGAGCGAGAAGAACAAGCTGTCGTGGGATGTCAAAGGTCTTCCGGACAGCACTCTGGCTCCTGGCAGCCAAACGCAGCAGGTTGTCATGTTTGAATCAAAACGGATATTTGAGAAGAGCCCGACGATGCGCATCAGTTATCTGGCAGGCGCTTTGCAGGCCGTGACACTCAAGTTGCCTATAGCTGCGCACAAGTTTATGGACCCAGCCGACCTATCTGCCGAGGACTTTTTCAAGCGCTGGAAGCAGATCGGAGCCGGTAATCGCGAGGCACAAGCCATCTTTGGCGTCAACGGAGGGAGAAGAGAGCTCACCGAGTCATTTGTCAAGAACACGGTTGAGGGCTTCCGATGGCGCTTATTGGACATGGTAGACCCCAATCCCAAGAATGTGGTGGGCGCCAGTGTTTTGCACACTTCTGAAGGAGGGAAATTTGGCTGTCTTTTGCGTCTTGAACCCAACTACTCTAGTCAGGTGATTATTTTCCTCATTTTCCTTTCTTCAACTTCATTTCTTTTCCTTTGTATATATATACACTACTTTTGGGAGACTAACGCCGAGTAGATGATTCGACTTACCATCCGTGCTACCGACGAATCAGTTCCTACGGTATTCCTCAAGCTGATGCAGGACAGACTTGCTCAAGGACAGCCGACCACTCCGGACTACCGCTCGCCGAATCGAGAGGAAATTTCTGATTCTTTTGGAAACATCATGGTCTCTTAGTTTGCTAAGAAAAGCTCCGCATATCAAGGGGGAACATGATGTTTCTTCCTTTGTTTCTTTCTTATTTTTTTCGGCTTGCCCAGCAAATCGCGCAAAGGCATCACGGCGTTATGGAGGGAAGAACAAAGGAGGTGTTTCTGCATGAAAAGTAGTAAGCACTTGTGATTGGCATGGCGGTTTGCGTGTGAAAGAATGTGTGCATCTCAAAGGGGCCTTGAAAGGAAGAGAAGGCTGCTTGATACCAATCAAGTCGGACGGAGATGATGACTTCATGTTTATTAGCTCTGGCATTTCCTGGCAGGTGTATTATACCAATCTGAGTACATACATGACATGTTCTATCCATAATATGGTAGACCAAGTAACCAAAAAAAAAAAGAAAAGAAAAAAAGGAACTACGATTCAAAAAAAAACAACAACAAAAAAACATACAACACTAGGGATTCGCTGGTCGTCACCGACCCAACTACTAATCCAGCGCTCGCCAGGTTATCGTGGGAGATCGGACGGGATCCTGAGCTCTACTGGCGGCTGTGGTCGTATGTGTTGATTGTGAGGAACAAATCGTTTTATAATCCCGGTACTTACGGCGGTCACGAGAGCACGGCGTGGCACTTGTTGCTTCAATGTTGCTGGTGCGGGGTAACATCTTCATATCCAGGCAGACGAGCCTCGGGAAAGTAAAAACAATGGGGACTAAACGCCAATGAGATTCCTGTCCCACTGCCATCGGATGACATGCATCAAAAGGGGAGGTGGTTGGAGAGTGAGGACTCGGCGTGGAGAAGTCGTCCAGGCCAAAAATGATAAGAGATACTTTGTCCTTTGCTCAACCAATGACGGTTGTTTTGACTGACAACCCGCTGACAACTGGACATGGACATGCAGGCAGCATTCATGTCATGCAGCAGGACAGAGTTGGCAGAGAGGGGGTTCATTCTCAACATATCACGACTTCTGTCGCGACTTCACGGACTCGCGACTCACCTGTCGGCAGTTGTGTCACCCACCACATTGTGTCACCACCACAGAGAGTCCTATCGCCCGCCATCCTCCTTCCTTCCAGCCACTTCCCCCCCGCGGAGGCGGCAGCGATGGCGGCACCTCATCCCGGATAGACACGACCACATCGTCTACGTCAAGTCGGCAAAGCAATGAGCATCAAAGATTCCGTTTGGTCGATCGACCTGGGGCCCTATGACTGCCTCTACAGAATCCTTCGCGACGATGGACAGGAGCAGAGAGTCGTCTACGTCCTGCTCGAGTGCCTCGATCTCATTCCGGAAACGTCCCAAACGTTTGGGCCCCTAGTCATCCGAGAGCTGTCCAAACTCGCCGAATGGAACGGTCGATGGAAGACGTTGACGATTTCCAAGGATGACGACATCGGTATAACAGCACGGGCCGACGTTTTCGAACCACATGGCTTGCCGCCCCGGGAACCGCCGCAAGAAGGGGATGAGCCATTCCGAATGTTCAGCATTTTCGACCTCGAGCCCCTCGACGACGTCAAGAATCGAGTCTCGCGCGTCCAGTTCAATGGGGAGGAGTGCTTCCTGAAGATTGCTCGATTCGAGTTTGAACTAGCCGCTCTGGCGCATGAATCCAGAGTATACGAGACCCTGACGCGTCAAGGCTCAAACCTCGTACCTCGTCTACTCGGCTATGCCTATGAGGAGACGCACGATCGAGCCATCGGCCTCGTCTTTGAGGCCATCTCGGGCTACCACCCCGGTATTGGGGATCTAGCTGTGTGCCAAGAGGCATTGCAGCGACTGCACAGCTCCAATGTGGTCCACGGAGACATCAACAGGTATAACATGTTGGTGACCCAGGATGGGGTCAAGTTTATTGACCTGGAACTGTCCGAGATTGGTACAATGTATGAAGAAAAGATGGACAAGGAAATGAAGGACTTGGAGAAGCAGCTCCTGGATGAGTCTGGTATGGGTCGTCCATGGTCGTTATAAAAAGGCAGTCAATGCTACCTAGCGAAGTGCCTACATCGGGACCTGCTAAATAGGCAATCTCCAATAGGTAAATAAGCTACACATGGGTTGTACCTTTCTTTCTTTTTTTTTTTTTTTCGTGGTTCTTTTCTTGTCCATTTTATGCCTTCCAGCACAGTCTGATAAATCCATCCATCCACCCACCCATCTCTCTCTCTCTGTCTACCTTGGATGCAAGATCATGCCGTGTGTTTTAATCTACAGAATTCTTTTAGTCTTGGACTCCCCGGCTGGAAAAGGGGGATGCCTTACCTCGCGGACAAATCCTTCACCACCTCCTGTCACTGGTCAGGCAGGGGCGACATTTGTGGCCGGTTGTTTTCTCTTCCATGCGCTCCCAAACTCCCGTGCGGCATCGGTCTTCCTCCGTCCTTGCGTGACGAGCACACCGGACAAACTTGCTATTCACGTCATGTCCACAACTGTGGTGGATGTAGTACTGCGTACAGACGGCCCGTTGAGGACAAGGCATCGCGACGATTTCAGTAGAAGCAGGTGTTTGGTAGCACTCCAAAAAAAAAAGAAGAGAAAAAAAAAAGGGTTATCGATGCTGAAGAGTGAAGCACCAACTTTGCGCATATGACCCTTCTTAATAGAGGAAGCCCCCTCTCGTTATCCTCTCCTGTTTCCCCGCCCCGAGGCTCTCTCTGCTGGGGGATTACGGACTGGGGGGGAAAGGGGAGAGGGGGAGAGGAGGAGAGGGGAAGAGAGGGCAAAGAGAAATGCTGGACAGACGAGCCAATCACGCTGTTAAGGCAGGGTGCCTGTCGTTGATTGCAGGGGTCGACGATGTTCTGCACTCTTACGTGGCAAATGGTGTGATATGTATGTTTATCTCTATTCGGTCTACCTCGTCAGCGGCGTCCAATGGAAACACCTGTGCACGACTTGATATCCAATTGTTCGATGCGGTGCCTTGTGCGAAGCTTCTTTTTCAACCGGAGAAGATTCTTTTTTTTTGCATCGTTGGATCTTGGCTCTTTGTTTTCACGTGCTTAGAAACACTGTATTTGCCTCGGGTGATGAATCTTCTATGTAATTGACAGCTCAAATTGGATCACACCGATGGACCGCCTACTTGTCAGCAGGCACATGATCCTTTGAGCAGCCCCTATATGCCTATGCTTCTTGGCTTTTATTTTCTCTTTCTTTTATTTTGTTGTCTTCTGCGCTCCGTCCCCCCTCGCGGCGGTCATTGCTGGATTTTGGCATCAGCCCTCGCAGGACGCTGACCAAATATAGTACTCCCAACCCTCACCTCTCCACTACCCATCGTAATGGCCCCCTCAAAGTCCTCACTCATGCCCATACTGAGCTCCAGCCTGCCCTCTTCCAAGCCCAACTCCCTGCTGACCAGGTCTCTCTGTTCCGTCAAGGCCAAGAAGTCTTCATTCTGAATCTCCGCTGTGGTGGCCTTGCTCCGCGCAATGGCACCAATCGTCATGAGGCCCAGCAGATGCAGGTTCGGACACGAGTGGATGATGTCGCGGCACAGCGAGACAGTTTCTTCGCCCGGCGCGCAGCCCGACTTGGCTTCCTCCCCGGACGTGTTGACCTGCACGTGAACGGAGATCTTGGACAGGGTTGGATCCGAGGTAAGGAGGTTACCGCGCGAGGAGTTGAGAAGAGTGGCCTTTTTGAGGGTATCTATCGACGATACGCAAAAGAGGTTGGGGATTTTGGCAAGGGTTTTGCAATGACCTGGATTGTTTATTGTGTGTTGCTGTTTTAGTTATGAAAGGTCTGTTGTGTCGATAGCAGCTTCGTTGGAGAATAGATGAGATATAATTTTCATTTGATGTTTTTTTTTTCTTTCAAAAAATAATAAAAAAAAAAAGGGAGAGAAAAAAGGGAGAGAAAAAAGGGAGAGAAAAAAGGGAGAGAAAAATACCGGATTGCAGGCCACCGATAAAGTGCCACTTTATGCTTCTGGGCAGCAGCTCTGCCTTTTGCGACAGCTCCTGCGCGTAATTCTCACCAAAGTGCTCGTGAGAGGTCGGCGCTTGATGGAGGGCGAGGATGTCATTTGCTGGCTTCAACTTGGATACGGCGACAAGTCGTACCTACATGTACAGTCAGAGAATGAGTTTCAAAAAAGGAAAAGAAAAATTTCTCTTGAAAGGAGATGGGCTGAATTGTCTCTCTATGCATGTGTGTGTACACGTGGTCGGCTTGGCTGGCTGGTGACTGACATACGTTTCGACCTTTTGCCAGGGCGCCAATGCGCTCTTGCACAGAGGCAAGCTGCGAGATGAGAGCTTGAGCTCTCGCCGGATCCACACGCATGTCGCTGGGCTCGCTCATATCTTATCTCGGTCTTGGTGCAGAAAGGCGGGCAAAGAAGGACCAGTGAATTGATGAAGGCAGGTTGCGGCGGAATGCTCGACATTGGATGTGTCTGGTGGCACCAGGCAAGCGTGTGCCGCCAGTTGACCCAGTGAGGGAGGCCCTGTAAGGAAGGCTGCATTTCGACCAACGGGTCATTGTCGGGGGGTTCCGACTCGTGCGGAGGGCGTGGGGAAGGCGCTGCCGGTGGCACCTTCCACTGCTTGCCGCTGCTGACGCCCCTCCTCACCAGCGCCCGTCTCTCGCGTACTGCTCGTCGGCGCATACCAGAGACAGATCACCAGAATCTGATCAAAGAGTCTGGACGTCTCGTCGTCTCGTCGTCCCGTCGTCTCGTCGACCCGCCCATACGTCTGCCATTGATGCAGCACCAGCAATCGCTGCGCCGTACGGCTCGCAATGGCCTTGAATCGAGAGCACAATCGTCCACGCACGAGTAGCACCGTCGCCTCATTACCCATCAGAGCCGGCCAACACTCCCGAAAACAGTCCGAGGCCGCCATCCATCCCAAATCTGTCCACACCTCTGACGAGTTCCTCCGCGATTTCCTCAGTCCAACCTTTGACGCCGCGTCGTTTCTCAACGCCGCCCTACCGCCGCTTGCTGCCAAGTCGGCTTCCGCTCAGTCTGCCAGCGATGCTGTGCCCCTCGCAGAGCTCTCTGTCCAGACGCAGGCCCTGCTGTCGCAACTCAACGCGCAGACGACGCGACTGTCCAACACCCTCACACAGTTGACAGATGACATTCTCCGGAGCGGGAGTCGTCTCGCCTATGAAGTCGAGTTGCTGAGAGGCGAAGCGCTGAGCCTGTCGGAAACATTGCATGAGACATTGCGGGACGACATTGAAAAGTTTGTTCCCGGCGGCCTGCGAAAAGACGGCGACAAGAAGGAGGTAGCATCAAAAAAAGCGGACGAAGTCGGGGATCAGGACAAGGGTGACACAACTGGTCCAACCTGCTCATCCGATGGAGCTGGAAAGACGGCGGCTCTCAGTCACGGCGCCGACGCCGACGCCGACGATCCCGCCTACATCAAGCAGTTGCAAACACTGACGCTGGTGCGCTCACGGCTCGACTCTGTCATCAAGGTATTCGGCGACGCCATGGAATTCACCTTTCCGCCGTCCGAGGTATCCGTCAGCTCTGGCTTTTTATCCGTCTCGGCCCCCGAACCAGGCTCAACTCAACAGAGCTCCGAAGACAAGGGACAACAAATCCTCAAGAAGATCCGTGACGAGATCTCGGACCTTTTGTACAGGAGCGAGGATCCCGTAACGGGCATTGAAGAATCAGCGGCAAGGATCGAGGAGCTCAAGGAGCTCACAACGGTGTGGAAGGGCACCGCAGAGGAAAAAGGTCGTGCCAAGTTCATAGAGAGCTTGACCAAAATGGTGGAGGATAGGCACAAAGACTTGATGAGGGAGATGGACCAGGCCGCCCAAAGAGAGGACCGAGCTTCGGCCAATGTGCAGGAGAAGAGACAGGATGGGGAAGAGAACAAAGTGCCTGGAGGTTTTGGGCTTCTCAGTCAACTGCAGAAGCTGAGAAATGGCTTGTAATTGGACAAGATGATACGATGACTACGATAGTGACGAGGGAAGATGGGGGCTTCCTACGCAGTGATTATACGTGAGAGCTTTTGTGTCTGTTTGTCAGACTGGGCTGTTGTCCACGTGCGGGTAGCCACCAGATTCTTGTTCTTCCTCTTCTTCTCGGGGCATTGTTGTGCCTGGGGGGAGAGACGAAGTCCGTGAAGCATGTTGGAAAAACACAATAAAGCATAAAAAGGTCAAACTTTTACATGAAGAAATAGTGTCTGTCCACATTGACAAAAAGCAAGCACGCAGACGGGGAATGAAACAAGCGCGTTTCCGTCCTGTAGGGTGTGTGCACTGCGTGTGTGTGTGCGCGGTGTGCGGTGCGGTGCGGTGCGGTGCGTCACTTGTACCCTACTTGCCCACGGCAACGCCCCCTTTTGGAGCCAGGCTAAGCCACATGTGACCAATCAGGGCCCTCCCGAACCGGCGGCCGTGGCGCAACCGGCAGGCGGTGTGAGCTAGTCCCGCGACTAACACCACACCACACCCCCCGCAGGTCCCAAGGTCCCAAGGTCCCAAGGTCATGCCTGCAGCCCGCCCTGACGTGCCCCCGGCCTGCGCAGCGCGGCAAGAAAGAAGCCTCTCCTCTCCGGTCGACGACTCTTCCACCACTCGAATCAGAGCCCGAGTGTCAACTTTTTGCCCACCCGTTTTGTCGTTGATGTGATCTCTGCCACCGCCGATTTGTCTGCCGGGTGACTTTGCCGGTTGAATCCTGGCCAGCCGCAAGTTATCCTCCTCTGTCCGCCTTTGCTCCTTCTTCGCCAATTTGCGCCATCGCAAAAGAATTCTCGGGCCTGGCTGGTTGTGCCAGTCGTTTCTTTGTTACTCGCTTGTCTTTCTGGTGAGGGACGCAGTTCACCTTTGTTCGATCGCTCGACGCATGGCAGCTACAAAACACGACGTCTCTTGGATCTTGCACGGACTTGTTGTTCTTTGAATATCCGAGCTGCCTTCTTCTTCTTCTTCTTCCTCTTCTTCTTCCTCTTCTTTTTTTCTCCCTATCGCAGGATATGTGCGGCAAGCCTCGATGATATAATATTTATTTCATTTCTTTATTTCCCTTTCTTTCCCGTCTTTTGTTGTCGAGGTTTATTTTTATATAAAAAAAATCCAGCTCCCATCGCTGCCACCAACGGGTCACCCAGAAACAAAGACAAAGACAGTTTCCCCTTCCTACAGCAATGGCTGCCAACGACAACGCGGTTCCGTCCGCCTTGGGCGGCAAAGCCGAACGACGCTCTCCGCCTCCAGCTACGCAATCAAAACGAGACCGAAAGCGGCAGGCTCTTATGGAGCGCCTTTCGACCATGACGGATAAGTTCCAGCGCGAGCAAGACTTGACGTACCGTGACCAACTACAAAAGATCCAGTACGAGATTAATCTCGTGCAGCATTTTGATCCATACGATCCCAACGCTTTAGACGTGGCGGCCAAGCTTCAGAAGGAACATCGGCAGACTCAAGGTGTACCTGTTCTTGCCGACAATGCTCGGAGCCTGATGGACATGGCTGGGATCAAATTCCCCAACTTTATTGACGAGATTGAAGATCTCATTGAGATTCGTGATTTCCAATTGACACAGTCCAAGGTGAGTTAGTCCCTACAAGACAAAGACAGCTCGCATCGCACCGGTCCTACCTCTCTTATTTTTTTTTTTTTTTTTTTTTCACTTTTTTATTGTACTTAGTTGACTAATTTTCAACCCGTATCTCAATGGCCATGCGGATGCACAGAACGAATTCGATCGAAAAGTACAGGAATACAAAAACACACACGCCTACAAGGTCGAAACAGCTAAGCGCGAGCACGACGCTCTCACCGACACCTTGCGCGACCGGCTGATCAACACCCTCACCCAAAAGAAGAACAGATTGAATAGGGAAAAAGAAGTTCTTGAAATTAACGACTCAAATGCTCTACTCCTGAACCCCAACCACTTCAGTCTCACGAACCCCGGCAGCCCCGGCGGGACCCATGGAAAACGAGCGACGCGACTTCGCAAAGATGCCGAGGATATGCAAATGTTCCCAGACAAGAAGCGAAAGCGGAATCCAGGCGACGATGATGGCTCCCCTGTGCCAATGCGCCGTGCTCTGGATCCCAATAGCACCACGCCACTGTGGCAGTCGGAAAAGGCTCGCGCTGCTGCGAAGCAGAATGGGCCTATTTATAGCATTGACAAGCTCTTTACCGACAGAGAGCTGTCCATGCATCACAACACGGCCGCACTGGCCGCACATCAGTACATCCTGCGCAACCGTGTCAATGGCCACGCCTCATCTCCCGACGACAGCGACACGCCCAATGGCGACGACAACGATGGCGATGCCGCTCCCTCGGCGCCCATGATGGAGCGCAATGTCTCTCATGCGACTCGAAGCACCCGTGGGGCTGGGGGCGCCAACACAAATTTCTTGGATGACAAGATTTTAGGGGTGGAAGGAATCGCCAACTTTGAAATCCCTGCGAATCTGGACCTCATGCACGCCCAAGAGCCTCCCAAGATGCCGCCTCACGTTCCCCAGCAATATCTGAAGCCGTACCCGCGAACTGCGGACCAGAATTTCCCGGTGCCTCTGTCGCAGGATGACATCCTATCCGACCTGTCCGTCATGGGATTTCTGAAGCAGTACGATCAGACACACAAACCCGGCGCGCACCTCGACGCCCCAACAGGCCTGCGCAGGATCCTGGAAGCCGTTTCGATACCTTACCAACAAGGTCGCTTTGTCGCATTCACCGCTGCCGCGCGCGAAGACCCGGAACACTTGCGCGACTCCCTGGGCATTCCCACCAGCAGTATGCGTGACCAACCAAGTCCCGGCTGCGGCGGCTCTAACGTATCCCTCGGCGGGGCCTGTTCGTCCGCAGTCCCCATGAGCAGACAGAGTAGCCTCGGCGGCGTACCCATGAGTCGTCAGGGTACTGCTGGCAGTGCGCGCGGCCGAGCACGTCGAGTTTAGTTAAAGGCCTTGTACCGTTTCTGACGGTAGAAACCATCGAACCACAACGGGGCTAGTCTTCTAGCCCCTATCCTCCACGTATCCCATAAAACCTGACGTCAAAAGGAGAACACAGGAACCGACCAATATGGCTCGGTTTCCCTCCAGCTCTAGCATTTCCACCTCTTTTTTTTTTTTTTTTTCCGCGCTCAATTCATCCATGTCTTATAGCGCCTTTCTATTTGATTTTTGTGTTTCCTCTTTCCTCTTTCTTTTTTTTTTGTTGTTTCTCTCCACTTGTACCCCTTGGAGACGATCGATCGGGGAAGTTGGTGGGTTTTTCTTTCTCCGTACCAGTTTCACTACTTTCCTCTTGTTTTTTTTTTTTCTCATCTTCTCATCTTCTCTATTTTTCATTCTTATCATTTCTTTCACTCTTTGTAGTCTGCACAGACTACGAGACCCACTGGTCATGAAGTAATGTTGTCAGCGACTCTCGGAAGGATAAAAGAGGGCATTTATAGGTCTGGGTATGTTTTTTTTTTTCCTTTCCCTTTTTCTTGTCTTTTGCCTTAACTTTTGTTCATCTTTTTCTCTTTTCTGTTTCTTCTCTCTTTTTCCTTTCGTCTTTTGCTACGGTTAGCAATAGATATCGGTAGGGGTAATATGATTTGGACTTGGTATAGTAAAAATGTGGAAATCGTCGTTTTCTCATGAAGGTGTCTGGCACGGGAATCATCATCATCATCTTCTTCTTCTTCTTCTTCTTCTTCTTCTTCTTCTTCTTCTTTTGTCTTTTTTGCATCTTGGTATGATGAATTGGGGCGTGATGTCGTGACGTGATGCGGTGTAAGTGGCTTGGTATGAATGCGCGGGCATTTTGTTGGTCTTTTGAGTCGGTGTCTTTCGCTTGCGGAGACGGAGACTTGGCAGAGCGCTGTGTAGACACATATGTACGAGGTAAGGTCCTTCACGATGTTGGATGTCCGCCGTCCTGATTGTCTCGTGCATGGGGCAGTCAAGCTCAAAGCATGCCCCGCCATCTGCTACGTTTACCAACACGCACGCTTTGCGGATATACATGGATCGTCGATCGTATGTCTTTTATTTATCTTTTACTTGTATAAAACTGAAAAGAGTGGATGAAAACTAAAAAAAAAAGAAAAGAAAAGAAAGAAAAAGAAAAAAAGAAAAAGAAAAAGAAAAAGAAAAAGAAAAAAGAAAAAGAAAAAAGAAAAGGTAAACAATCATAGAAACAATAATAATAATCATAAAAAAAAAACCTACGGCCCAAACACCAATGCCCGTATTTCAATGCTTTCCCTTGCCTCGGCGCCCTCCCTCGTCCGGGGATCCACAAACGCGGTATGAGCCACCCTTCCGCCAATTTTGCTCCCCGGCGTAAGCGACTCGCTATCAAAACACTCGAGCAAGAGCCTCTCGCTCCCCGTCATGCCACTTAGATAGTACCATTTCTGACGGGGATTGTACTTGATCGCCGCGGTCTGTCCCAGGTACCCATCCGGATAGCGGTGCTCAATCGGCACCACGTCATCGTCTTCCAACGTGGCCGAAGAAGCAAACGCCAGAGGATAGGATTCCACGGGACCGCTGTTCAGCGGGCGCCATACGTTCACAATGCGATAGCGTCCGCTGAGGAGCTTATCCGCTTCGTCGGGAAAGTATCTCCGCACGCGCTTTTCCACACTCGGCGCCGTTTGGTCAATGTGGACCCTCAGGACAGGGCTGCGGGGGGCATTTGGGCCTGCGCGACGGATGGTGTGGTCAAAGATGTAGATTTTGCTGGACCCCGAGATGGTGTCGAGCAGGAGGGCTTCTACTTCCGGGTAGTAGTTTGTTTTGATGGAGGCATCGTCCGTGAAGGACGTCTCCGAGGACGGGGGGATGTCCTGGAGGATTTGGAACGCATCGTGGTCGAGAGTGGGGGCAGTCTCGGAGCCGCGCAGGTCGTGGATAAGAGTTGGCTGCAGTGCGTCGGAGTAGTTGCGCTCGGGTTCGCCAGCAGGACGGGTTCCGACGTAGTTGAAGGGTGCCACTGAAGAGTCCTTGGGAGCGGCGTAGTAGTGCAGCGAGGCGGTTACGTCGCCGCGGGGCACTGAGGCGGACATGGTCTAGAATCTAGATATGGACAGATGGATTTTTTTTTGGCCGTCGGACTTGGGGGGACGGCAGGGCGGACAATGTTTTTTCAAGATAGAAGAGACTTGCTTGAGTCGTTGGGCCTCAAGAGGGATATTTTCGTTTCCCTTTTATACGTCCGTTGAGACAGATTGGACGTATCAGAGATCAAGGAATGACGTGAGACGTACAAGATGCGGCAGCAACCTTGTGAAGCATTGTGAAGCGAGGAAGAATCTCTGGGTGCTCAATCTTTCAAGGACGACGCAAAATAGGGTCGCGAGTCGTGACTCCGTCACGCCACGGCCCGCAAATGTCATTCGTTAAGCGCATTTGTAAGGAAGGCACTTGGCAATTAGTAAGATCCGAGAGGACGGGTAGACCGTAGATTGCGTGCTCGGCGATGATGTGCGGGTAGTTCCTTCTACTTTGCTTCTATTTTGCTGCAAGTGCAGGAACTGCGAGGCACGGTCCTTCCATGTTGTGGGAAGCTGCTTTGACTATTGGCAAATCAACACCTGACAGGAGTGAGTGACTCTTCTTTCCGTCTTTGTGGCTGACAAGACCATTGTTGGCCACATGGCAGCTCAAACGAGCCCCCCATTCCCCGGTCTTCTGAGCCGCGTGTCCACGGCAGCGAGGTCATGGTGACTCGCGAGGCGGGTGTAACCGTCTTCAAGCTGCACTGTCCTCGGGCGATAAAGGCACGCATCTGCACAGTGTCAACGCGGACCGTTTGTCTCATGTTCTTATTTTTGCCCAGTTTCCGACCGAGCCACAGGAACCTAATTACAACCAACTCTCGTCCCGACATACATACATACATACATACCACGGCACACTCTCTCATGCACGCCAGGTCGCAGGCCTCTCTCCAACCAGACCAGATCGTTGTGCAGTTTCCGAAAAGGGACATCTCCGTGTACAACAAGTCTTTGTACGCATCCTTTTTCTGGGGTAAATCCCTGTCCGCGCTCTTTGCTGAGGCTCTAGCGGTGCATGTCTTGGATCACAATTTGCATGGCGAAATTGGGATTTGCTACTGGCCCGTTCCCAACTCCAGAAATATCATCTTCCGTTCAACGACATCTTCATCTCGCATCTCGAAGCCATTTCGTCGCCCATCACAGTTCATAAGCAAGCACTGTGTGAGAGAAAAGAAGGGCGCCAAATATCAAACCTCTCTCTCTCTCTCTCTCTTGTGCGTTGCACACTAACGGGCCAGCAAAGGCACATGCAAGGGAGTCTTTTGACCCCTTGAGCGTAGCCATCAGGCCCAATCGTCACAGGGATTTGGTTATTCCAAGTGACACTTCAAGGAGTCAAGGCCTTCCCACCCTCATTTTCGCTCCTCGCCTGGCTATGAACCACCAGAACTCCGATAATGGAGAGGCCACACCGGCTTCGCAGTCGCATGGATCCGTTGTGAGACCCACCCTGCCGGATCGACGAGTCAACGCATCGACAATCGAAGACGCCTATGTGAGCTTCATCTTCTACTGTAATCCAGCCCTGCCCTTGTCTTCAGACACCGAAAGCTTGAGGGAGGCTTTTCGGACGCCCCCGAAAAGTGGTGGTAAAGCATTTGATACGTTTACCATTTACGAGCTGGTTCAAAAGTTGTACCAAAAGGAGATCAAGACTTGGACGGAACTAAGCACCACGCTCGGTGTTGAGCCACCCGATCCCTCCAAGGATGAAAGTGCTCAAAAGGTGGCTCAATATGGAGTGCGCTTAAAGGTGAGCTCTTTCTCTCTCTCTCTTCTTCTTTCCTTTCTTTCTTGCCCCTGGAAATTCAAATCATTGCCTTCGTGTGACTAATAGCTGCGCTATAGAAATGGATGAACTCTATGCATGTCAAGGCGTTCTTCGAATACCTCATGAGCATCCCCAATGATTATTGGACCAGGATTCCTGACGAGCCCAATCCTGTCGCCATTGCTGTTCGCGATGGCGTTGCGATTGAGGATGATATGGCTTTGAGGGCGTTATTACCATATATTCGACCCAAAAGGGGCCGCAAGAGGCCTGAAGGAGATGACGCAATCGCATCACCCGTCCAACGACCGCGATTATCCCCCCCATCAATGGTGGCGGACGGCTATCGTCAAGAGCTATCTGAAGCTTGGTCTGCGCACCCAGATGCTCGGCCCGGCATGTCCTTGGATCCATCGAGAACACAACACCCGACGGCATGGGCGACCAATGAGTCCCTGCAGACACCAGTAAGTCGATGGCCGCACTCTGCGGTCACGCCTACAACGAGGGCATCATTTTGGGATGATGCGCTTGAGCCTCGCTCCGCACTCACTCCTGGCAAAGGGAAGGTGGCAGGTCATAGACGAGGAGCAAAGAACGTGTCCTCGGCTTGGAAGACAGCTAGCCAGGACCCTGGCACTCGACCAAGAGGGCGACCTCCCATCAACCGTACATCCATGGACCGGTCAGCGCATTACGACCCGCAGGCTTGTCCACCAACCCACGCAGCGTCGGAAAACTTGCAGTTTCAAAGACAACCAGCACCAGCACCAGCACCAGCACCAGCACCTCAACTACCCCAGATCCTCGCGGATCATCGTCATCCCTATCCGGCTGCAGACGACCACCACCTGGATTCACAAGTGAAATCATCATACAACGGTGCAAGACCAGCACGGCCAAGTATATCCCTGCAGGTGCCTGGACGACGGGGTAGCGCAGTGCGATTAGCCACACCACCAGCTCTAGTACCACCACCGGCCTCGACGCCTTCCAAAGAAGAAGCTCAGGCTTCTCGCGTCAATACCACGAGAAGTGAGCAGTTCAAAGAAGACGATGACAAGTACCAAGATAGGTGGCAAAGATTTGCAAAAGAGGCTACAGATGCGTACGAACAGAATGCGGCACCACGTGCCCGGGCAAAGGAAACTGGCCTGGCGTCAGATGGAGAACTGGAAGACTATTATTTCGACAAAATGGAGAATCGTACCAACGTTGATGTTCTTGTTGCATACTTTACACGTTCAATGACCGAGGCAGACTGGCGCGACCAACACGGCAATATCACACCACCAGTCGACCTCGAGCAGTCTACAGCCATGGTCCACGCCATGCTTCAAACCATGTACAAGACGGCTACCTCCCCACAAGCATTTCTGATCAATCTTGCCGCCCTAGCGGGGTCCACCACCCTCGTGAGGACAAGACCAAAGTGTACACGTCTCAGTGAGAAGGATGGCCAATTTATCTACAAGTGCGAGTGGGACTATCAATTTGGCGACGTCAAAGGGGGTTTCACCTTTGAACAGGTCGTGCCGGCGACCATGTGGGCCAAGGCGAAGAAGAAGTCGCAGCAGCCGCCGCCTCCTGACCCATCAGCGGCCGAGGGAGCCAACGGCGGTTCCGACGACGACGACGACGACGACGACGACGACGACAAGGGGCAATTATTCTCGAAAGCTTACTGGCAAAGAAAGTACGAAGAACTGACGATTGAAATGATGAATCGGGACAAGGATCTAGCTGATCTCAAGGACAAGGTCATGGCTGCTCTGGGACGAGAATTTTTGAGATGAAATACATTGCTCAATACATTGGAATACGCACGTCACCCTCTAATGACTCCCCCCCCCCCCCTTCCTTCCTTTCCTTCCTTCCTTCTTTCTTTCTTTCTTTCTCTTTCGGACGAACTAGCGCCAAGTCGTTGGAATTCTGTTCGACGTGTAAAACAAAATCTCACATTTAATGTACACCTTCAATGACACTAGAGGCGACAGACTTGTCCATAGGCTTCAAGGCACCAACCTTTCCGTATTAGAATGTATTTTGTTTTCTTTACTTTTTTCTCTTTCTCTTTTTACTCGTCTGGTGGACTAGGAAACTGTTATCATTCATTACTGAACTCGGTGTGGTTATTACATCATCCTTTGAAAAACACCCTGGTATACCATCATATAATGCCCATGTTAAAAGGAGAAGAAGAAGAAGAAGAAGAAGAGAAGAAGAAGAAGAACGAACGAACGACGACGACGACGACGACG
>AFRA01000331.1:0-32294 GCA_000223055.1 Claviceps fusiformis PRL 1980
GTAAGTATACGACGGAAAAAAAGAAAAAAAAAAAAAAAAAAGGGGAAAAAAAAAAGGAAAGAGAGAGAGAGAGAACCGCAAATGTTACTTTTGCCCTGCTCCCTCCCCTTTTTGTTCTGTCTTTTTTTTTTTTAAAAAAAAAAAAAAGAACAAAAACAAAAAGACGAGGAAGAAGAAGAAGAAAGGGAAAAGCCAAACAATGTAAATCACCAGCGTCGACAAGTCATGACTCCAAGTGACAGTGTGCTGCAGACATACAAGGTCCCGTAAACCCATTTCCTCCTTGGGGGGTAAAACAGAAAAGAAAACCAATCAAACAAACGTATATAGGACTCGTCCGGGTCATCAAGAACTACCGGATAAGAGCATGGATGGTGGGTATCGTGGGGGGGAGGAAGGAACGTGAATATGGCCAGCATTTGGTGTTCCCTCCCAAAAGAAAACCAGAAAAAAAAAAAGACAAAAAAAACCTGCCAACATGAAAAACAAGGAAACCAAAATGCAAACCGCGTAGATTGGACAAAAAAAAAAAAAACTGCCGCAATGTCTCAAATGACAGAAAACCACGCTTACACCACCTGGTGCTTCTGCAAAAGTGCCTTGAGTGACGTCGTGCTATACGCGTCTTCGTCAGGCATCATTTCGATAATACCAGCGAGGTTGGCAAATAAATCGCCCTGGTTGTGGTAGGCCAACAGGGCGGGGACGGCCGCGTTGTCCAGTTCAATGTCCAGGTAATGAACCTTGACGAAGTGGATGGTGGTGTATTCCTTGACAAGAGGCAGAAGAGCCGATTCAATGGCAGCGGAAACATCGCACTAAGCAAAGTTTTTGTCAGCGTCATGTTTTCCTGTTTAAAATTCGCACAGACGAATGATCAAGGGGGACAAGACGAAGAAAGAAGAAGAAGAAAAAAAGAAAGAAAAAAAGTTGAGACAAACCTCGGGGTCGTAGACAAAAACAACAACCTTGGTCTCTCGGCCGACCTTTTCAATCGCATCAAGATAGCCCATGGCGTCCACCTCGTCCAACCGGCCATATATCCGCACACTCGGGCTCGTGCGACGGGTTCGCACAGCTCTGTTGGCTTCACCCTCCAGCTCCCGTCGGCGAGTCTCTCGCCACTGCTGCAGAAAGCTCTCCTCGTCCGAGTCCATTCCACTGAGGGCGTCCGAGTCGCTCTCGCTCTCGCTCCGGCTGCCGAGGGTGTTTTGGACCGCACCCGTGATGCCCAACATGCTTCGTCGTGCCGAAGATTTGGCCCGGTCAATCCATTTGGACTTGCGCGCCGTCTCGAAGCTCCTGGCATCAGCAATGACACCCTTGACACCTGTTGAACGTCCGCTATCGAACGAGGCGGGGGGGAGCCTGAGCTCCGCGTCATGTGTAGGGGCGGCTCGCATGGCGGCTTCGATTCTCGCGTTGCGATACGAGGTTTCTTCGTCGAGTTCTTGGTCGTCGACTCGGTCTGATGGGGAACTTGGGCGGGAGTTGTCGAGCGTAGTGTTCCTGGAGAGTAGAGCGTTGAATTCGTCTTCAGCAGCCGTGGTTGAAGCCATGATGGAGATGGCTGGGGGTCTTTGTACAATCAGTCTTTGTTTTTTTTTGGGGGGAGAAGAGAGACCAGGGGTTGTTTCAAGATAGAACGAAGGTGCTTCTATTTTCTTTCTTGCTTCTATTTTTTTCTAACCTTCGTCTTCTTCTTTTCTTCCTTTCGGCACTGCCGCGTGGAGAGAGAAGAAGGGGGGCTCGGGAGGAGGGGGGGTAGAGGATACGAGCGAAACTGTACCTTGACAAGGGTATGCAAGTGGAGCCGAAGGCAGAAAAGGAAAAAAAAAAAAACCAAATGCCAATTTACACGGGAGTTTGGGCCATGTGCCGGCGACAGAGAAGAGGCACTGGGACTGATGGTTGTGAATGGCGGTTAATGGCGGTTAATGGTTCGTGGTGAATAAAACAGCAAAGCACCAAGGATGAGCGGGAAGCCGTCGGATCCGGTCAGATCAATTGCAGGAATGGCGCGGGCACCGAGACGCGCTCAAGTTGGCGCTCAAGAGTCAAGAGTCAGAGTGAAGAAGAGTCAAGGCTCCATGTCTATTTCAAACTCGTCTCTGCAATTCGCGGCGCGCCCAAGTTGGCATTCCGGGCTCCTGGCGCAAGGGAGCTAAGCTAGCCTGATGGTGGTTTCTTTCTTCTTTCTTTCTTTCTTTCTTTCTTTCTTTCCCTCCCTTGTCCTTCTATTTTGCTTGGTGCAGCCAACGATAAAGGGTCCTAGCCCCGTACTTTACGCATCACTTGCTTAACAAGTTCCATTTCGCAGTCCGGATATCCGGCGAGGCGAGGCCAGTTGAGACATGAGGAATGTCCGCGACCGGGTTGCCGAGGGCATGTCGGCTGTGCTACAGTCGTACGCGGATGGTCTCAGCCGTTGTGGCGCCCCTTTTGTGGCTTCTTTTCTATTCTATTTTTTTTCCCCCAAAAGAATTGATAATAATACATGTTATAAAGCGGCAGGCTACCACGTCTAGGAGATTTCATGCAAGAGTGTATTCACAAACCACCAGACATCCATTGACAGACTTTTGCCCCTTCATGAGACAAACCAGACTCGTCCGGCCCCTGGCTGGGCCCATGCGTCATCAACTGCCAGATGTCTGCCAGTGCCTGCCAGTGTCTGCCAAGTGCCTGCCAAGTGCCTGCCAAGTGCTCCCGCCCCAAGACACATCCAGACTGCTTCCTGGCCAAAGCGCAAGCCCGTGCCTGCCCGACGGAGGTTTCAGTTCTCCTTTTCTGCGCGCTCCCCGTCATTTGACAGCAATGCATGAGAGGAGAGAATCGAACGAGGAGAGGGAAGAGAAGAGAAGAAAATAAAAGGGGATAAAAGGGGAAAAAAAGAAGAACAAGAACAAGAACAAGAACAAGAACAAGAACAAGGCAAAGATGACAATCAACAATACATCGTCAGACCTTTCCAACGAAAAGCTCACGCCAGACATGAACAAGTGTAAAAAAGTGTTGACCCCTGCGTATCCCTTTCCCACCGTTGCAGCGCAAAACCAGTCCAAACTCGACAGGGGAAAAAAAAAGTGTCCTCGAGTCAGAGGTGCGCCAGCGATGCCGACGAGAAGAACAGAATGCATGTGGCTTCTTTTGTTCTCTCGTCTACCTTCCCAATCTGGGTTGCGCTGTAGACTCCTTCTTTTTGTTTGTCTGTTCAGCCCCATTGTTTCGGGCTTTTTTTCTTTCTTAGGAAAAAAAAAAAAAAAAACAAAAAAACAAAAAAAAAACACCATGTCCCCACACAATGACTGACGCCATGGAGTCTGGAGACTTCAGTGCTAGCGCCAAAACGTGTGTGATTTATGGAAGGCAACAATCACAATGCATTGATGGTGGATGACTCTGACTACGGATTCCCTCTCGTGTGTGCCGTAGTCCCCGATGGCCCGTCTCATGTTGCGCGTTTAGGGATATGATTCATGCGGTGGAGGGGATGGTGTATGTAGAATTGTAGATGTAAGTGATGCATGAGTAAAACGACCATGTATCATGTTACGGCCCAGGCCAGACTCTGGTCCCAGCCTGCCAGGCCATGACCATCACGATCCATTGGCGTTTCACACGCGCGGGAGATTCAGACTGAACAAAAAAAAGGTCCCTCCTTTTTTTTTCTCTCCCCGTCATCATCATCAGTACGATCTACGTAGCAGACGGAACAGCTTCTTGCTCCCTTAGCCCAGCAAAATCCCACCGCGTTTCCTCCTCCCAGTCATTAAAAGAGACAATGTTCCTGAGATGACTAGAACACTAATGTTCTATCAAGATGAACATAAATCTCCGCAAGGCAGACAATTACTCACCAAAAGAACCAGTAGCGCTAGTACCCCATACATCCACAACTAACTTACCGTACAAAAGATAATTATTCCCAAAGAACCAGCAACGCTAGTGACGTCCTGTACCCAAACGAACAAAAGGTACTGTGAAGAGACAAGTACTCCCGAAAGAATCAGCAACGATAGCATCGTCCTGTCTTTACACAAACACAACTTCCGTAAAGGGCACGACCACTCCTAGAAGAACTAGTGTCACACACTAGTTGGCGTTGACGGCATTCGCAATGCGTCACGACGTCACGAGAAAAAGAAAACACAAGTCAAATTTGGGTGATCAGATGTACATACATGTATATGTACGGTCGTCAAAGGTGTCTGGGAGAATCCCCCTTATACGTGGTAGGTTCCAGCGGAACCGTAACCGCCAGCGACACATGCATGCCTAAACAAACACAAATCCCCCGTACTAGACATAATTACAAGCTTATTATTAAAGTATTACAGGTTGATTTTGGGTTCAAAGTAAAATACGATTACTGACCTGAAACCTTGAAAGTTTATTACTCCAAAAAGAATACGTAATGCTGACAATATCCTATACCCTAAACAAACATACCGTCCCGTAAAGGAGATAGATGTATTCCCTACATGAAATAACGGACCAGGAGACACCAGTCATGTCCTGTACCCAAACAAACATAATTGTCATACTTGTTCATAAAGAATCAGCAACGCTAGGGAGCACCCTGTAGCAAGATGAACTATAGATTACTGTATATATATATATATATAATTACTCCCAAATGAACCAACGAACCAACAACGCCAGCAACCCCCACCCGGGCGCGCCCAACCTAAAACAAAGACCATTACCATAAAAAGCACACGTGCTCCCAAGAACCAACGAACCAACAAGTACACACCCTATACCGCAATGAACCATCCTTACCACAAAGAGATACTTGCGCACAAAGAAACCAAAAACCAGCAACGCCATGAACCCCCCAAATCTGAAACATCATCGCCTCCAAAAAGAACAATCACTACTTAAGAATAGTCGCTCTTTGAGGATAGTTCATCCCCTAGGGAAGGACCAGTCCATTGAAGGAACATTACGGTATGTTTTCAAAAAGAGAAAAAGGTCAGGAAAAAAAAAAAAGGTCACACAATCACCTACGGCGTCATCTTCAAAAACACCACACCACCACACAATCCGGACGGCTCATGAAACCCCGCCCGCTCATCCGTCCCCCCACCTCCGCACACACCACAATACATCACGCTCATCAATCTAAGCACGCTTCTTTCATCATAGTATATTACCCTCAAAACGTCAAAAAGTGGATCAATCCTGGTATACCCCTCCTTCGTCCTTCAACACTGCCCCTCCTCCCCGTCTCTAAACAACAAACAACAAACCATGTCGACATGAAACTCTGCTTCACCACCACCACCACCACAGCAGGTTCACTACCCGCCGGCTTTGGACACGAGCTCTTTTTATTATTATATCCCACCTCCCCCCTCTTTTTTCTTTTTTTTGCCTTTTCCTCTTTCTTTGGGCTGTGCTTCGACTTGTTTATGCTCCCTCGATTTCGGTACTTTTTTTCGGGTGTTTTGTGTCTTTTTCCGTTTCCTCCCAAACCTAGAAGAAGAAAAAACGCCAGGGTATGGCAAAGCTTGTCCGTGTGGCAGGAGCGTGGAAAGCGCACGTTGAAAAGAAAAGAGAAAGAAGAAGAAAAAGAGAAGGAGAAGCAAAAAGAGAAACGCAGAAGCGAGGGGCAGAAAGAAAGGAAAAAAAACCAGAGAGAGTGAGAGCCGTCAACAACATACAAGACCATCAAGAGTGATACACCCCGCTCAGTCACCAATGAACCCATAGTCAGTTAGTAAGAACCAGCATAGAAAAAATATATATATATATAGTGCAGAGAATCCTTCCAATGGCAGAGCAAGCAGAAATAAAACAAGAAAACGGGAGTGCAAAGAAGAAGGGTGGGATTTTGTATAAGAAACCCGAAAAAACGGAACACAATAGAGAAAGCGGGAAAGATTCCAACGGGCACAAGCCTGAAAGAAATGGACATGTCGTGTCGGTGAGCGCCTTCCCTCGTTTCCTCGTCCAACGCAGGCGTAATGGACAACAGTTGTGTCGTCGGAGTCGATATCCCAGGCCGCAGTGCTCTATGGCTTCATTCTGCCAGCAAAGTGTAAAAGAAGAGGCCCGGAGGAGAAGGAGGGGGAAGAGAGAAGAAAAGAAGACGAAAGTAGTAAAAGATGAGGGTGCGTTTTTTTTCTCGTTACGTCGTCCTGCGTGCGCCAGTACTTGTACGCTAGATGTGCATGACCGCGGATTTTGAAGATCCCGTGGCACCAAATCGCCATTCTAATGCAGTATGTTTTTTTCTTTTTTTTTTTCCTTTTTCCTTTTTCTTTTTGTTTTGTATCACCACCGCGACGGTACTGGTGCAGGTGGATTGGCGGTTTCGTCAGGACGCCGGATTTTTGTTGCGGACGATCATTCTCAATATGCCCAGATTTTCAACTAAGGCATGTTAGTGAATACTTGCGCAGATGAAAAGAAACGAAAAGCAAGAGTAAAAACCGTCGCCCTACAGGCGCATTGGCGCTGTCGAGGGCCCTGAGGTTTCGTTTGAAATGTCAACATCACCTACCAATGAATCCCACGAGCCAGTGCACAAGCTAATGCCATCATTGCTCACACCCAAACAGCTAACACGGTTCTCATGACCGACCAGAGATCCCACCTTTTCACCACGAGTAATGTCCCAGACCTGCCCAGAAGCTGTCAGTATCTTGAAAAAGCATCATGTGTGGGTGGAAGGGGGGAATATCTTGGTTCGAATTTCTTGATCCAGGATGTCTTACCTTGCACTCGAAATCATCGTAGCCTGCAAACAATAGACGACCAGACACCGAGGTAGCGACGGAAGTGATGCCGCAAAGAATAGATTCAGACTAGATAGTAGCAAGTGGGTTAACTCGTTGACAACTCTTATTAAGAAAAAAAGAAATTGGAGAAGAAAAGGAGGAGAGAGAGAGAGAGAAATTATGGCCTTGATTGAACTTACACCATAGACGTTCAGTTCCCTATCTGCTCGAATATCAAAAAGTCTGCAGGTGGCGTCATCGGAGCCGGTGACAAAGGAATGTCCGTCAGGGAAGAATTGAATAGCATTGATATCCGATTCGTGACCGGCAAACGTCTGAACGGCTTTTCCTGCTCGAATGTCCCACAACTTGGCAAATGCGTCGCAGGCTCCGGAAATAAAGGTATTTTGATTTGTGGGATTCAGACTGATGCTCATTACGTCACCGAGATGGTCGGCAAACTCGGTGACTTTCTGGCCGGTCTCGATATCCCACTTCATACAAGTCATGTCGCCAGAGGATGTCAAGATGCTGCGATCGTTGACGAAACGGCAGCAGGAAAGGTAGCCCGCGTGGCCGGACAGTTCCCTGGCGACGCGTGTAGGACCATCGCGTTGCTGGTTGAGGTTGTAAATGGAGCAAATGTTGTCGAGGCCACCGCAGGCGACAAAGTTCCCGCTGGGAGCATAAGCGCAGGTCATGACCCAAGATGACCGTAAGGGGATTGCGTGGACTTTGTTGGTGGTGTATGCGTCCCAGATGATGAGCTTGCCGTCCTGTGATGCAGAAACGAGATGTCTGCGGTCGGTCGACCAGTGCATGGCATAAATCTTGGCCAAGTGGCCTTTCAGGGTGCGCTTAGCTTTCATGAGCTGGTTCTTGGGAATTGGCTCGTGAGCCTGTTGGGCGACAACTCGGACTAGACACACAAAAGGAAGAATGGATTGGATTGCCCCTAGTTAGCCGAGATGTACGGAATGAAACAGATCAAGAACGACGTGTTTTTTTTGTCATTTTTTTGTCATTTTTTTTGCTGCTGTTTTTATGCGTGATGTTTTTTTTGTTTCTCTTTCTTTTCTGGCTTCTTCTTTGAGGTGTGGGAAGAGGATTGAGGCTTCGTAAAGGCTGCTTGCTTGCTCATGGCGGCGCGACCATCGTGATGGGTCAATTGGGGGAAACGTACGAGTGGTGTCGGAAAGCTCGTCCTTCTTCCTCTTGATTCGGTCCTTGAGCGTCTCGGCCTCTCGACGCGCCTGCTGGATCCGCGCCTGCATGGCCTCGGGGGACACATCGTTGGCGCCCTGCGAATTCATCGTGATTCGTGGAGACTGACGCTGTTGATGGAACAGGACGGGCGACGGACAAGCGACGGACGGGCGAGCAACGGTCGAGCAATGAGCGTAGCCGGGGAATGAAATCGATTCGTAGAAAAGGAATGGTGAGAAGGAGAGGGAGCGTCGTCCAGCGATGATATTGTCGAAAGGGTCAATGTGCAAGAAGCGGAGGGCGAAGGAGAGGAAAGTTCTGGTCTGGTCTGGTCTGAGTGACTGACTGACTGGATTGGAGGACTTGGACTGGTGGAGTGGATGGACGACTGGGTGGGCAGGTCTGACGGGTCTGACGGCTGGCTCGAGGTTGGCCAAGGCCCAAGGGCTCGGGGGTGGAAAAGACTCGGGCGCGGCGGAGGAGTGAGTGGGGGGTGGGCACTGGCTGAAAGCAGAACAAACCAGACCAGACCAGACCAGACCAGACCAGACCAGACTGGAAGACGCTGGGCGCTGGGCGCTGGGCGCTGCGAGCTGGGACCTGGCAGTGCACACAGCACGATTGGCGGGGACCAGAGAGGGCAGGGGAGCTGATTTTACTGGACCTCACAGCGGCTGGCCCCTATGGCCGTCCCCTTCGCCCCCAGTAACCACGCTGCGCCGCCCTTCCATGTTCGCCTATCGGTGCATGTAGCGCGACGCGGCTGCACGGCGTCGTCGCCTGGAGGCGGGCCACATGTAACAATGAATTGACGAAGACAGCCTCGTCCCGGATGCAAGCCGGAACATGGTGGCTACCGACAATGGGACAAAACCAATGTCAATCAATATCAATCTGTCAGGCCACCATCTCCCAGATCTGCCATCTGCCATCTGCCATCTGCCCAATGCCGTCTGCCTTTTCACGCCAGCCGTCGTCGTGGCCTGCCCACCAGCCATAATTTGCCCGAGGCAGCTCGCCTGCTCCCAGCCTGCTCCCAGCCTGGGATGGCGCAAGTCGTCGTCAATTAAAATTGATCAGTGAGGCCGAAATACCAGAGAGACAGACGAACAGACGGGCAGACGGGCAGCCCCCAAGGCTTACCAGGGTCCCAGCTGCAGGCCTCTGCTGGACACAATTCCCAGCAATACGATTTGCTGCACGGAAGACGGGTAGAGACGATGCAAAACTAGTGACGGACTAGGTCTATCGCCGCTACGCGTCTGCTGAGGTCAGTGAGGGAGGAGTCAGGACTTGAACATGGGGATGGATGTGAGATGGCGATACACAGCATGACATACATTGTACATACAGGAAGGATATACATGCATGCATACACTGCTGCTCTTTGACGAGATGAACGCTTTTCTTGTCCTCGCCGTGACCTTTTTTTTCTTTTTTCTTCTTCCCCTCCATCCTTGGGCCCCCCCCTGCTGTTTGGTGGTCTCAGACGGCTCGTCGCAACCAGCCAGACGGCAGAGTCCAGACAAAATTTTTGTCAGGCTTGTCGCTTGTCGCTTGCTGCTTGTCGCTTGCTGCTTGCTGCTCCCCGATTTGTCCGTGCAGCTGATCAGCCATTCGTGCGGTCACCGGCGTCTGGTGGAGACAGCCAGGAACACCACGACCAGACATCGTCCTGGTGTGGCACACTCTCCTCACACCCCCCCTGCACCCCCGCTTACTAACTCTGGTGACATGCATGGAACGGACATGAGCAATGTTGAAGTCCCAATGGCTTTCTGTACATTTGTTTTGGTTGTTTATTTTTTTTTATTTTTTTTCTTCTTTTTTTCTGTCTTTTTTCTCTCGTTTCTCTCTTTTTTTTTCTCTCTCTTTAACGTATATACACACATATATGTAGGTATATCCATATTTATGGTGCGCTTCCTTTACTCTATCCTTTGTATAAAATAAATTGCTGCTACCGACTGCCATACACAAAGTACACGTACGACCTCCTTTACATCAACGCCCCCCCCCTTCGGCCATCACCCGCCGCCATCACCCGCTGAAGCACCGTCCCTCTCTCAACATTGAAGTGACACAGGCGTCGGCAGATATATATGACGAATCAATATCAAAAAGAAACACCATTCAAGTCTCGCGGCAATTCTCCACAGCGTTTCTCAAAACAGGGCCTGCTGTCTCTTTTTTTCAAAAAAAAAAAAAAAAAAAACCCCTACCACACGTGCACTTGGTCATGAATGGATGGTCGGGATTACTTGTCCAAGTAGGACTTGCGACGGACAAAATGTCTGCCTCACTCATGTTGCGACACCACACGATACATGACTTCTCTGCGCGGGCCTGAAATCTCGATAGAGTCTGTTTGGGCTGCATGGGTTTTCTCCCCCCTGATACTCCAGTCCCGTTCTGGTCATCCATCCCGCCCGCGTCTCCATTGGTAAAAATATTTTTTTTTTTTAAAAAAAAAAAACAGATTGACAACATCATGGGTTCTGCATTGGACAGTTCCGTCCTTCATCTCCTTGACAACCCTTCCCCGGCACGGCCATTCTGAGACATGACAGCAGGTTGTTGGGTTGGTACATGTAGCCTCCACGACAAGACGACAGGGACGTAAAGGAAAATCTCTCTCCGACGGCGGCGCACCCGAATTGCGCACGGGAATGTCGTGCACATGTTTAGTGTATTTGTACGGGGTATGTGCTATAACGGCGTCTTTTATTAGGTTGTTGTTGTTGTTGTTTTCTTGGTAAATTGTTTCTAATTATAAATTATATTATCCCTCCTTTTTTAAAAGAGGCCTACTTGCCAGCACATTCATATATATGCAAGCTTTTTCCTTGTCTTCTTCTCTCTTTTTACGGCTTTACGTATGTATTATCCTTACCCACCCTCTCTTCCTCTCCTCCTCCTTTCCTTTTACCCCCCTCCTCCTGTTCTCGTCTTTTCTCCTCCTCCTCCTCCTCCGTTCTTATTTTACCTTCCTCCCCTCCTCTTCTTCTCTTCCACCCCGTCTAAATCACAACAAGTGACGCTGCCACGTAACCTACCTACCCGGGCTACGTAACCCCCTGCGCCACCCACCTCGCGATCGTGACTCGTGCACAAATGACGCTCCGGTCTGCGATCCCCAGTCTCCTCTCTCTCCCATTCTGTCGTCTCCCCACGGAAATACACTTTCTTTCTTTCTTTCTTTCTTTCTTTCTTTCTTTCTTTCTTTCTTTCTTTCTTTCTTTCTTTCTTCCTTTCTTCTTTTTCTTCAAATAAATAAAAACTAAAACAAGAAAAGGGATAAAAAAGAACATGGAAATAAAACAGCCATGAGCTGAACGCACAATCTCCCCCCCGCGGTGAGCAGCCGCGAATGAACCAGAACCAGCCCGTGCAGAGACCACGCAGGGCAGGGATCAGGCGACCCGAACCCAGCTGAGCGCTTTCATTTTATTGCTGGGAAAATTTGCTTCGTTTTCCTTGTCTAGAACATGCAATGTACATGGACGCCACGCTGATAAACTGTTGCGCACCAGCAGACAACAAAAGGGGGGAACAAAAAAAAACTTGAAACTTACGGAAAAAACGTCATGGTAATGCTAGATGGTTTTTTTTTTTGAAAAAAAAAACACTTAAAACCTGACTCTACGGGGAAAACGTCATGGTAATGCCAGATGGTATTTTCAAAAAAAAAAAGAAAAGAAAAGAAAAGAAAGAGAGAAAAAAAAAAGAAAACTAAAAAACTAAAAAGAAACTTGCTATAAAGGCTTCAAATTGGAAAGTGACATGTCATCAATACGCATTTTAAAAGGTACATATTGTCCGCACCAATCATCATTCGTCATTCGTCATGCAATGCACCTCCGTTACACTCAATTGGTAATGGCCCAGCTCCTGAACCACTCCAGCGATTCGGGATTCGCAACGCTGGCATTCGTCTTGACGTGCAGGCCTGACAGGATCTGCTTCACGGCCACTTCGATCCTACGATGATCATAGTGAGCAGAGTAAGGGAGATGTCGTTGAATCTTGTACGGCAAGTACTAGTGTTTTTGAGGGGGCGAGGTGAAGCCATAACTGTAGATTTGGACAGAACACAGAAAACAGAGAGAGAGATAGATGGATAGAGAGAGGGAGAGAGAGGGAGATGACTTACTTTTTGCCATTGCTAGTTTTGGGAATACCGGCACCGCATTCTTCAACCACGGCAGGCACGTGGCGAGGACTGAGTTCAGTCCGTATCTTGGCCTTGATCTGGCTTCTCAAATCATCAGTGAGACCGTGGCCCGCCGCCATGACGATGAACAGACACACGGTCTCGTCCTTGTCCGTCTCCCTCCTGCGACCAACACACACGGCCTCCTCGATTTCCGCGGGAAAGAAGCGAGTGAGGATGTTGTAGATTTCGGCCGATCCAAAACGAACGCCGGAGGGCTTCAAGACACCATCGGACCGACCGAGCATGACCAGACCTCCGGTGGAGGGATCGGGTATCTTGACAAAGTCTCCGTGGTGCCAGACCGGTCCCTCGACCCCGCACACGTTCTCGAAGCGCTCGAAATACGCAGCCTTGTACTTGCTCTCACCGTCGGGGCCGAAAAATGTCAGGGGCTGGCAGGGAAAGGGCTTGACGCAGACCAGATCACCTTGTTCGCCGGCAGGCACGTCCTCTCCCGTCACAGAATCCACGACACGAATGGCCATGCCGAGACCGGCACATTGTATCTGGCCAACACGGACGGGCAGTAGTGGACAGGGAGCTCCGAACAGAGAGATGATGTCGGTGCCGCCCGTGATGGATGCCAGGTTCACATGCCGGGGAAAGGCTTCGTACACGAATGCAAAGGTGGAGGGTGGAAGGGGCGAGGCGGTCGAGTAGATTGCCTCCAGTGATGACAAGTCGAGGCTGGGGTCTTGGACGGGACGGACGTTGTTGGCCTCGAGGGCCGTCAGGTAGGCAGCGGATGTGCCGAAATGGGTGACCTTCAGATCAGAGAGAAGCCTGGGGAGAGAAAGATGGGAGTTGGGTCGGAAGGGAGACCCAGAGTACAGAACGAGCGTGGTTCCGACGGCCAGAGCCCCAATGCTCCAGTGCCACATCATCCACGACGTGGTGGTGTAGTATAGCATACGAGAGGAAGGCGTCATGGAGCAGTGGAGCATGTGCTCTTTCTTGTGCTGTATCAGAGTCCCCAATGCTGTGTGTACAATGGCCTTGGGTAGGCCCGTGGTGCCGCTCGAGTACAAGACGTACAGCGGATGTGACGGAGGAAGCTGTTCAAATGTGAGGTCATGGTCCGATGCACCGGCCAAGAAGGCATCGTAGTCGACGGCGTCCACGCCCCGCGTCCCGAAATCCGCCAGTCCCAGGTCGGCCTTGATATTGTTGATGATGACGACAGTCTCGAGGCCAATCTTCCCAAGTTCCGCCACGATCTCGCTCGTCTTGGAGGTGCTAGGCCACTCCTTTCCGTTGTACACGGTGCCATTGTCTGCGAAAAGGACCTTGGGAGCAATCTGTCTCAAACGATCGAGCACCGCCGACACACCACTGTCGGGGCTCATACCAGTCCAGATGGCACCAATCGACGCGGCGGCCAACATGGCCACCAGGGCTTCCACATGGTTGGAGACGTATCCGGCCACGACATCATGAGGTTTCAAGCCCGAGGCGCGCAAAGCGTTGGCGCAGCGGCGCGTCGCCTCTCGCAGCTCGGCCCATGACGTTTTCTTCAAGTCCTGGGGAAATTCTGTGGTCGTGATGATGGCCGTGGTCGACGGATCAATGGTCGTCGAGGTGGGGGGGAAGAGGAGATTCTCGGCAAAGTTGAGCCGACTGGACGAGAAGAAATCAGGCCGCGGGTACATGGAACAGTCTGGAGGAAGAGCCTGAGTGATTGAAAGAGATTAGTTATGCAACTCTTGATTCTAGCGATCAGGAACCCCCAAAACAAACAAGTCATCCCATCACTGCATTACTTGCACACATGGATGGCAAGACGCAGGAGTCAAGTGGTATCAGAGAAAAGAAGACAGCAAATCCAGCTTACCCCATCTGCCTCCTTGGACGAGACGATGCCGACAAAGTGCCAGACGTCCTCCCAAAACGCGGCCACATGGTCAACGGACCACCTATAGAGGCCGGGATATCCCGTGATGGTCATTCCATGCTTCTGGTTGACTCGCTGGATGAAGCGCCACATGGGCGTGGATCTGGGAGCGGCATGCCTCCAGAGTTCGTCCGAATTGGGGAGTGATCCATTGACGTCGTCGACCATCGTAGCCGTCTGGCAGTCTGGTTTTCTGGCAGGGGACGAGACACAACGAGACGGGTTGTGGTGTTGAAACTTGAACGTCAAGACTCATCAACATTGGTCAATAGGAATGGCGGGGGAGGGGCACGAAAAGCCGCGAGGGCTGGCTGGCAACGGCCCAAGCCACCACCCCTCCCTCTCCTATCCCGACCATATCCGAACTCTTTATGTTGGTAAATCAACGTCTATTATTGATGTGTTTCCTTTTTCTTGATGTAATATATACATATATGTTGTATATCTTCCCTTTCGTCGTAGCCAGTGGATACGGATCTGACCTGAGCGGTTTCCAGTCGCAGAGTACGCACGTCGCCTCCCAAACCCAAAGCGTATCCGCAGACCACTTGACTCGGGTGGAATGTTGCATGGTCGGACTCGAGATGCCTCGATAGGACAAAAGCAGCATCCCCTTGGGTGTGGTCAACCGTAAGGCGCCAAAGGGGTCACAAAACGCTGGTGGACCAATTACACCAAAGCCAAGTGTTGTTCTTAAAGCTACCTGCCTAGTATTGAAAGTTGCTAATTCTTGTAAGATATACATTGTATACCATACAACTAATAGACGTAACTAATCCGTGCCGTCGCAGGTGTGGAACCGTGACCTCTTTGTCGTCTGGTTTGTGTATTGGAAACCGACCATTTCCTGCATTGTGCATAGTTACACACAGTGGCATGTACATACACATACCAATGCACATTTATTATACACAAAACATGAGAACATGCACGTACTCTGCTACATGTTTCGCATTTTCTATACTTGCGAGTCCGTTGGCCTCAGATTTATGGCATCCGCAATCGGATAAGCCCCTCACACTGCACAATCGGTCGCCCCCACCCGCGCTTTGTTGACGAATGAAGGCGAACGAGGCGAACGAGGCGAATGAAACCAGAGAGTCCTGACGAGACCAATGAGACCAACAAGACTAACACCAATGGTCCTCCTGCTTCATGCTCAATTTAAGACGCCGCGCACTTGACCCAAGAGATCCAATCGCGCCGCCAGTGTGCAAACGGACAGGAGGAGAAAGAAAAGAAAAAAAAAAGCATGTCTGGGGGGAGGCGCACCAGGCGCAATCCAAATTGCGACCTGGCTTGAAGATTGATCGGATACTCGGAGACGAACATGACACCATGACTTCTATCCCACTCCGCTCTTCCCACCGACACGGCTCGGTCGGGGGATTCGCACGCCGCCACTTACTATTGCACGAATGAACGGATGACGTCTGCCAGACCCGCGACGTTTGGGTGCAAGATTGCTTGTTCGGCTTCTTTGGAGGTGACGAGGGTGCTTGTCATGTCCACAAGCCAGGGGGCCAGACTTTGGGAAGTCTGGTCAAGTGTTGTGCCATCTGGGATTGGGATTGAACAGAGGTTGGGTACCTGCATTGGCAAATGTCCATCGCTCCACCAGATGGCAAGAGAGAACTCTTGGCGGATGCCCAGGGGGGGGGGTTCTCGTCTGATCAGACCAGACGTCTTTAAGGAAGCTACGATCGAAGGCGAAGAAAAAAAAAAAAAAAAAAAAAAAACTACCTTCCTGGCATCCACTTACTAGCATCCATCCACTCTGTGGCACCCACTCCGGCATCCACTTTGCCATCCACTCCAGCATCCACTCCAAGCGCCCACTCCAGCCCGCCTTGGTAAAATAAGCCTGGGCCTTTTCATATTACTTAAGAAAGTCCTTGACATATCGACGCGAGTCTGTGGCCTCGCCCCATTTTCCATCTTGTCCTTCCTGCCAAACCAAACCAAACCATCACAGCCAGTCTGCACGCTGCCTCGCACATGGTGAGTTTTGTTTTCCCACACGGCCCCTTCTTGCTTCTATGTGAAGTGAAAGCATTCCGCGCGCGCCCTCGATTCATCGGAGCTGTCTGGTCTTTTCTGGTCAGTCACTTGGCTTGTCCCTCCTCGTGGACCTCCATCCCCTGAATCTTCCCGCTCCGACTCTTCGAGCCGCCTCCGAGTCGGCCTCATGCCACCAAACACCCACAACATTTGGATTTCTGCAGGTTTACATGCGCAGCCCGCAGCAAAAGAAAAGAAAAGAAAAGAAAAGAAAAGAAAAGAAAAGAAAAGAAAAGAAGAAGAAGAAGAAGAAGAAGAAAAAGTGCCAGTTGCGCTTCCATTGTGCACAATTCTGGGCCCTGCTTGGCCTTGGACATATGTAGTTCCGTTCGTTTGGGATGTGGCCATGTCGAAGAGACTCGAAAGAGCCGTCATCAGATTGTCTTTGCGCTGCCTGCACGACATTTGTCTAGCGTCTCGCGGCAAAAAGTTTCTTCGTCGTAGTTGTCTGATGTAATCGGCTGCTGACCTCTCTTTCCTTACTATGCAGGCTCTGACCCAGTGAGCGATCGACCAATTCCTGACGAGCAAAAGTTCTTGCTCCTGATTCTGGGTCTCTCCTGTCGTCAATTGCTTTCGTTCGCAAATACAGTCGCGCTCGACCAGAAGGAGAAATGCCCCGCAAGCTGTCTAACCCTTTCTCGTCCTCCTCCGCCATGTCGATTTCTGAAAAGACGGGCGAAAGACGTTTCTCATACTCCAAAGCAAATCGCCTCACACAATTCTTTTCGTCTAGTCCCAAGTCAAAGGACCTCACGTCTGCACAGCAGGCGCTGCTTGCCATGCAACAGCAGCAAACCCAGTCAGCTGTGACTCAACATCAGCAGATGCCGGCCAACGGGTCACCGGTCGGCATCTCACCCCCTTCCACGTCTCTTCCTACAATTTCCTTGTCTACTGCTGTTGCCGGTGATCACAACAGTTCTGACCCTCCAACGACGACGCTTTTCCGACCCAAGTCTGTCGAGGAAATGGAGAAGAAGCGAAGGGCCGAGGCCCAGTTTGGTCCTCTCAGCCATCCGAGCCACCTCTACGTCAGCAAATCACATGGCGTGCCTCTGGAACGTCCGATTGAGGACGAGCCTCCCTATTACTTTTTCTTCACCACCTATATCAGTTACCTTTTGCTTATTCTCGTTGGCCACGTTTGCGATTTTTTTGGCAAGAGATTTGGAAACCAGAAGCACTACCAGTCTCTCAAGGTTCAAAATGGCTACGCCCCTCTCAATGATGATTTCGACAGCTTCTATACCCGACGATTGAAGATGCGACTGGACGACTGCTTTGCTCGTCCAACCATTGGTGTTCCCGGACGATTCATCACCCTCATTGACCGTACGTCGGATGACAATAACCGCACCTATCGATATACCGGCACCTACACCGAAACTCTCAACATGAGCTCCTACAATTACTTGGGATTTGCCCAGTCCGAGGGCCCTTGCGCCGACGCCGTCGAAGAATGCGTGAAGCGATATGGTGTTGCCACATCCAGTCCGCGAGGCGACGTTGGCACCAACGATTTGGCGCTCGAGGTCGAGAAGGAGATTGCTGCGTTTGTCGGCAAGCCCGAGGCCATGGTCTTCTCCATGGGTTACGTGACCAATGCGAGCTCATTCCCCGCTCTCGTCTCCAAGGGATGTCTCATCATCTCGGACGAACTGAACCATGCGTCTATTCGTATCGGAGCCCGGCTCTCTGGTGCTGTGATTCAGTCTTTCAAGCACAATGACGTGCATGACCTCGAACGTGTTCTTCGCGAAAGCATCTCTCAAGGCCAGCCGCGTACCCATCGTCCTTGGAAAAAGATCTTGGTCGTCGTCGAGGGCCTGTATTCCATGGAAGGCACCATGTGTGACTTGCCCGGCATTCTTGCGCTCAAGGACAAGTACAAGTTCTACCTCTTTGTCGATGAGGCGCATTCCATTGGTGCCCTGGGGCCCCGTGGCCGCGGCGTCTGCGATTACTTTGGCATTGATCCTGCGCGGGTGGACATTTTGATGGGCACCCTGACAAAGTCCTTTGGCGCCAACGGCGGCTATGTCGCCGCCGAGAAGCACATCATTGACAAGCTGCGCAGCACAAACGCCTCGACGTTGTACGGCGAGTCTCCAGCTCCCTCTGTGCTCATGCAGATTCTTGCGTCCCTCAAGGTCATCACGGGCGAGATTTGTCCTGGACAGGGTGAGGAGCGCCTGCAGCGTATTGCTTTCAACTCGCGCTATCTTCGCCTCGGCCTGAAGCGTCTTGGCATGATTGTTTACGGACACGATGATTCGCCCATCATACCCGTCACCTTGTACAATCCGGGGAAAATGCCTGCTTTTAGTCGAGAAATGTTGAAGCGCAACATCTCGGTCGTTGTGGTTGGCTATCCCGCCACGCCGCTGATCAGCTCCCGTGCCCGCTTCTGTGTCTCCTCCGCTCACAACAAGGAAGATTTGGATCGACTATTGACCGCATGCGATGAAGTCGCAGACATCTTACAGATCAGGTTCTCGACGGGCGTGGCCGGCGGACTCAAGCCCTTGCCGCCTACCGTTGACGTCCCCCCCGAAAAAGAGCTCGAGTGGAGGAAGGCCAATGGAGTGTCCATCGAGCCTCCTCGCTGGAGTTTGGAAGACGTCATTCGCTCAGGTGTACGAGATGCCAAGCGTCCTCTTCGATAATCATAACAAACCGAATAAAAACAACAAGAAGAGCCGCGAAGCAGAGGGGGTTGGTGGCCAAGACGCATTGTGCATTGTGGGTCATTGGTTGATGAGAGCCAGTGCAACTCGTTCAAGGCGTTGATGCATTTCATGTGCGTGTCATGGATTCGGGATGCAGTGATGGATGTCTTGATTGTTTCTTCTCTATTTTTCTTTGCCTTTTTTTTTTCTAATTCATTTCATGCGAGGCTTCGCATCTGACGTAGACCATGAGCAATGGCCACGGTCTTTAGACGTTAGAGTACGTCTTTCAATTTTTTTTTTCCTTTTATTCCCTTTTTCCCTTTTTCCCTTTTCTTCTTTTCTTTTCTTATTCATTCCGATCTTGTGCCTGGATGTGCGTTCGAAGAACGGATTCCGGCATCGAGGCAAGTAATCCTACAAGTCGCGATCAGTATTATTACACAACCAACACACAACACCCCTTGATCCATCAAGCTTTCATCCCTTTTCTCTTCCTCTTCCTCCTTCTCCTCCTGCTCCTCCTCTTCTTCGTCTCTTTTTTTTCTTCGTACACGTGACAAAGCTGGCTGTCACTTTTTTTTTTTTGCTCGAGGGGGAGAAGGTGCTTAATGTCGTTGAGCTTATTACCAGGAAGCAGAATGGATGGTCCTGCCCTTGGTTCGTGGTAGGGGTTCTGTGAGGCGGAGATTGGCTATTAGGCACATGTTTGGGTAATGGGTCAGATTTGGTACTCCATGACCTGGAAATGATATTAGTCTTGTAGGGTAATGTGTGTGGTGGACTAGAATTATTAATGAAGTTATTATTCGAGAGACGTGTGTGTCGTGCGAGACGGGGTGACTATGTCATCAAGGTCTAGAGTAGGAGACACGGTGCTTGATCGCGCGTCTACGATTCGACTCAAGATGGACGAGACGGGCTAAAGCATCAGTCCATCACGCAGTGTCCACGTGCCGGTGCAAGTGGTCGCCATGGCACACATCCAGTCTTGTGATATGGGTGATCCAGACGCAAACGTCAAGACGGCACGGGGCACGCGCTGGCACTTTCTGCGGGATGTGAAACTCGGAAACTCGGACTTCTTTTTGTTTGAGGTCCGGGGCCTAGGGGGTTGTGTGATAAGTAGACTTTTTGCTCCGAGTCCTTTTTTGTTCTCATTCTTCATCTTCTTTCCTCTTTCTTTCTTTCTTTCTTTCTTTTCTTTTCTTTTTTTGTGGCCTGAGACTTTTTATCCCCTTGGTACCGAGAAGGCTACATCTCCTTACCCATCCACACTTGTACAATAAGTTATTGGAGGAGTGCGTTGGCTTCCAATCAGCGATTCAAGAAATGTGGATGAGTACAATGGTGTAGCCTTCTCGGCATCAAGGGCATCTTCTTTGATGCCACTGAAGACCCCCCCATACTGCGTGGGCTGTTTGTGCTGGTGCTCAGAGGCGAAGAAAGAACGGGGCGGGGCGTGAATACGGTGACGTGACTTTTTTTTTCCCCCTCTCTTTTCTTAAATTGGCCCACTCGGGGGGTACCCCGAAGCTATCCGATAAACACGTTTCAAGATATCCATGAAATTGATGTCTGGTTTTTTCTCTGTCCTTCTTTTGATAGCTTATAGCTTACTTTACTGGGTTAGCTGGAAATGGGGATGGTGATACGTTTCGGAGGCCGAAAAGAATTTGTCAAGTCGTAGGTGGCTAAGCCTCGTCGGCGTCGATGAGAGGGATGCCGAGGATGTTATTCGACAATCGACCCCGTGCATGGTATCGTGTTCGTTTGATTATACGTTTTTTTTTTTGCCCCCCCAATGTTCCTGACGAACTGAGCTGGCACTCAGGGGTAATGGAAGGGGGCGCCTCCTCCCCGAGCAAGGGGTCGGGGACGGATTTGATGACATTGATGTCGAGCAGGCCGGAGTGCGGCCAACAAGGAGAGGAAATGTCAACTTTTAATGCACAGTCGCTGTGGGGAATAGTGAATCCTGAAGGATTCTGTGGCAAAGGGGTGGTGGTTGTTCGTTCCTCTACGGCGCATCCTGGGAAACCCGGAAACATTCAGCGTTGGGATGTTTGGAGGCGGGCCATTTGATGTGTGGTGGATGATTTGTGATTTGTGCTCTGTGTCTGGGCCCTTGGCACATGGCAGTTGACGATGTCGGTGCGAGTTCCAATGTGGTGGATGAGTGAAGGGGGGGGGGGGGGTGTGCTGTTCATCCATCGAAACAGAATCGGCGTGAACTGTCGACTAGAACAACTCTTGATGCTTCAATGTTCTTGACCAAGCGACCGATGGTTTCCTCGCGCAGGCCCGGCTCCCCCCCCCTTCTCCCCGGGCTACGCGCCTTGGCAGAATTCATGTCGTAGCGCGTGTCTAGTCATGGTTTTGAAGATGGATGGGTGTTTGTGAGTCGTGATGGCTTGCGTGGGCTGGCATGTGTTATGTGTTCGCCAGGCATGTTTCTGCAGAGATACGCGTGTAGGTAGCAGGTACATAGAGCGGGCTATCGGTGACTCCAAAACGGTACACCCAATTTGTATGACAAACTACTAGGTACCTACCTACGTAGTACCTACTGCCTAGTAGGTAGGTACTCGGTCTTACCCGTATGCACTTGTACATACAGACTGCTCATGTCCATCTGGCTACCTTCGACAGCATAAGTCTTGTGCATTTGCGCAGGGAGCATGATGCGCACCTGTCGGACAGACGAGACACACACGACGGGCGCAGCACGTGTGTGAGCATGCATACACAGATCGAGGACCTAGATGCATAATATGCAGCTATTTGCATGCACATGTACGCGGGTTTTGGCTGTTTCTCTTGAAGCCGGCCATCTGTCCGCGTACTAATAAGTACTAGGTACTTAAGTAGGTAAGCAAGTACCTATGCGATCCACCAGACCTGCCCGCGGACAACTTGTTCACTGCCATCCATGTCGTCCATTCTGGCTGGCCTTCTCGGTTCTCGGCTCCACTCCAAGCCCACTTGCAGCCCACCACCATAACTGCCACCACCACACCACACCACCACCGACAACAGACAGCCACCACCAGTCGAGTTGACACCACCACCACCACTTGCCACCACGTACCACCGCCGCCCGCCGGCCGCCAAATTCAACCCTGCTCAGGCACCCAGGCCAATGCCCTCGCCTCGCACAAGACACCGCACCTAGATCGAGCCACCAGCTTCACCATACAACACCTCCCCCCGGGGCGAGCTCGTCGGATAAAAAAAAAAAGAAAAAAAAAAAAGAAGAAGAGACGAGAGAGAGAGAAAAAGAAGAGAAAAAGGGCAACATACAAAGGACAATGATGAGCTTCGGCGGCGGCACGGCCTATACCGAGTCGGACGCCGATGACGAGTACGAGCGAAGCATGGGCGACCACTCCCCCATCGGCGATTCTGAGGCTTCTCCCATCGACTCGGAGCTCTCAACCTCGACGGAGCACACTCCCACGACCTATGGCCATCGCGGCCTCACCGACCGAACACTCGAAACCGTCATCACGGAATGGAGCGCCGACGAATGTGCCGATTTTGTCGCCACCATTGGCTTGCCTCAGTACGCGGACAGCTTTGTTGGTATGTCCAGATGACTGGAACGTGAAGATGAAGGGGGAAAGAGGAAAGAGGAGGAGGAGGGGGGGAGAAGAAGAACAACAAGAACAAGAACAAGACACGTTTTCTACTATCAAGGCCTCGGAGATCGACTGACCTCTTTCAATCTCTGCAGAAAACGAAATCGTTGGCGAGGCTCTGGTTGCTCTGCACCATGATGACCTGAAGAGCATGGGCATTGCCAGCGTCGGACATCGGCTGTCCATTCTGAAAAGGGTGTACGACGTCAAGAAAGCTCAAGATGTTCCCAGCGAGAGCGACCATTATTCTCCCTTGTGTAAGTACAGTCTTACTTCTTCACATGCATGCTGCTGAGACACTGGGTCTTGCAAGAGGGGTTCCAAATCAAAGGTTTTTTTTTTACCCCTGCTAATCTTGCGCGCGTGTCTATGCAGCCGCCGATGTTGAGGCGCAGTATGCCAACGCTACCCTCAAGGACATCAGGCACCTCGTGGAACAACTACGCCTGCGCGACGAACGAATCAACTTGCTGGAACAGGACCTGCGACGCATGGCCGACGACTTCCGACGGCTCAGAGAGGATATGCTTCCCGCCCTACGGCTTGTCAAAGACCAGCAGACACCGCTGCCAAACCTCGGCAGTGGTTCCGGCCAAGCTTACATGTTCGAGGCGACCTTGTCTCCGCCCGTGGCGACGCCTCCCGGTGGCTCGGGCCCTGGTGTCAAGAGGCAATACTCGCAACGAAAAATTCTCATCGGCGCGACCCCCAAGACCATCTCTCCCACGCAAGCCATATCCGACAGGTCCATCTCGGAGCAGACGTTGGATCCGTCCAGCGCGGCCGAACGAGCCGTCCTGTCCTCGTCACATCTTTCCGCGATGAACGGATCGAGTCAAACATCCTCTGCGCAGCCCTCGCCAAACATGCCTTCACCGACGTCGCCACAAAACTACGTCAACGGGGCCACATTGGCGTCTCGGTCGTACCGAGGCGACAGCGCTTCGACGGCCTCGAACCGGTCTACGATGAACGACCTCGACCACGGGGCTTACTCGTCGAGGGATAAGGCCGGCGGCTCTGTGGGGGCGCCGAGACGTCGCGACACTCCTGCGCCCGACACCCCCATCGCGGGTCCCAACGGCCCTTCTGTGGAGGTGTACAAATCGTTCCGCGTCAGTATGGACGATCCCTGCTACAAGGTGCTCCCCGCCGCGCTGAGGAAGTACAACATCAGCCCGCCATGGGACAACTACGGCCTCTACATTGTCTATGGGAATCAGGAGAGATGCTTGACCATGGACGAGAAGCCCCTGATTTTATTCAAGCAGCTGGACAAGGAAGGCAAGAAGCCAATGTTTATGCTTCGAAAAACAACCAACGCCCAAGTCGATGGTGAGCCCGGCAGTGCTGGCATAGCCAATGCGGCAAGAGGTGCATCGACAGGGTACGATCCTCCGGGAGGCATCATATGATGAGCAAGCCTCGGCAGTCGGACTCAACACGTCTGGTGTGTTTGTCGGTTACATGGGTTGTCCAGGCTCCGGGCACTCTCCAAGCACTCTCCAGGCATTTTCGAAACACTCTCTCATATTACCCAAGATCGAACAAGCTTCGACCGCCAAAGCACTTTTGACGAAAGGGGGGGGGGGGGGGTTGAACAAGAAAAACGGCCGCGCAAGGAGTCACGGGGGTTCAAAGGTGGTGCAATGGCATCCGTTGGGTTGTTCTTCACAACAAGGTCAAGATTATGTATTCGACGTTGCGTGCGAAGAGGGACAAAAGTCTGCTTCTTCAGCGCAAATATCAAAACATTAGCTCAAACATGGCTGCGCATACCATGCACGCGCGCACATGTACACATACACACACGCACACGCACACGCACAAACACACGCGCGCACACCACATACACACAATATATATATATATATATATATATATATATACATGCTTATTAGGAGGCTCCACGGCCCACGGCTCACGGCTCACGGCTCACGATCTCATTCGACTGCTCGACAAAACGACCAGCATCATCGACATGACCCCACACTGGGGTTTTTCTTGGTTGTCTTACCAAACGGCACATGTCTTGCATGGCCACCATTTCTTGAGAATACTCTTGGATTCAAAAATGGGCAAGACGACTCCCCCCCCTTTTCTTGAACATGTACTTGCATCACGGGATACGAGAAACGGCGTCTTTTATTCACTTTTCTTCTGTAAATATATCTTTTTAAATTTGAAGTCTCCCGGTTTCGCTTTTCTCCTGGGTGGGCCACGGCGGCAACGTCATGTCGATTTTTTTTCGGTTTATACTATGATTTTTTTTTGGTTCTTGTTCTTGTTCTTCTTGTTCTTCTTCTTCTTTTTTTTTTCTTTTTTCTTTTTACAAAAATGTCCTTCCACCTCTGTTGTCCTTTTCTTTTGAATTTCGAATCTTAAATCTCCAAGCTTTGAATTTTTGGCAAAAAAGTCTAATTTCAATTTTGGGTGCAGAGGCCGGACGAGCAAGTGCGTCTTGATTTGATCTTGGAGCGGGAGCAGCAAAGAGGGAAGTAAGTGCCGGTGGGGATGGGGGGATGAGGAGGGGAGTGGAAGCCTGGCTGAGACAGTTTGGGGATGGGTGTAGTTTAGCATGATGGATGATTTGAGACAATATTGAGACAATGATTAGACCTTTTTTTTTTTTCCCTTCCCTTCCTTTATTTAAACCTACTATTTACATGTATACCACTCTCGGTCTATGACTGTCTGATAAGCGGCGATCGCCGCGTCCGAGACACCAGGTGGCGCCTCTGCTCCTCACGCTCACGCTCAAGCTCACATGCGTCATTCCACCCACGCGGCACGCGGCCGGGCGGCGCTCGCCGGGCCATCTGAGTGCATATGGGTCTTTTTTTTTTTTCTTTTTTTCTTTTTTTCTTTCCGGATCCCCCCCCAACATCATGATGCGAGTGACGACCTAGATCCAGGCTAGCCCTACTCCGGTGTTCTGACGTTGCATTCGAGGCGTTGAGCGTTGAGGCCTGCAGCCAAGCTCACGGCTCACGGGCTTTTGTGCGTGAGCCAGACCAGCCAGGTTGGCCAGACCAGGTTGGCCAGACCAGGTTGGCCAGACCAAGTCAGTCACGTAGCATTCTGTGACCCGTCTATGCCTTTTCTCGTCGGCCGCACATCGCACATCACAAATCACAACATTGAAATCACACAACCCATTCGTCCTGCATCCTCGCATCCTTGCCTACCTACCTACTTACGTGCACCCGACTGGCCCCTCCCATTCGGACATTGAGTCCACCACCTGTTCCTTGTTCCGCCGACGCGGGTGTCGATCCGGATTCCGAAGCAGTGAAGCAGTCGGGACTCGGGACTAGAGGCGGACGTCACCACCGCCACGTCTTCTCGTGCTTGGAGAGAATTTTAGCTTTTGCACAAGTTCACCTCTTCTGTCTCGTACCCAGAGAATCAAGTTCCAACCATCTTACACAATCCATCTCTTGGATTTTTTTGGAGGGGGGGGGGGCAGATTCTTTCGAAAATTTGCGTTGCGCCGCGTTTTGTTGGATGGGCGGAGGGGCGCACCGCGCTGTCTGTTCGTGTGCGTGTCCGAGTCGATGAGGCGGTGCTGGTAGTCGCGTTTATCTGAGGAGCGCTCGAGTTCGACGGCGCTCGAGTTGGACGAGAAGAGCGTGGGATATACAGGGAATGATATACGTATACGACACAGGGGACGATATATACGACATACAAGACGACATACAGACTACATACAGTCTACATACAGACGACATACAGACGACATACAGACGACATACAGACTACATACAGACGACATACAGTAACGATATAAACACGACGTACTGTTTCACACGGACGGGAGGGGCGCTGCTGATATCGTCTGTGTGACTACGTTCTGGACTTCTTGTTTTTCTTGGGGGCCGCGGGGTCACGAAAAAAGAACAGAACAAAAAAAGGGCAGAACAAGAAGAGCCAGCGGAGAATAAGAAAACAGAAAATACAAATCAGACATGACGGCCGTCCCTGGCGTCAGTGGTCCATCGGCTACTGACGCCGTGGTCCTGGTCCCGTCAAGCAATATCCAATCCACGACGCCGACAACGACGATCCCATCCGCAACCCAAGATCCCACCGTGGTGCTGACCACGTACCCCCCCACGACGTACCTGCTTCCCACCCTGACATCGTGGGGCACCAGCCCCGACGGCGGTCCGGATTTCGACCTGTCGGATCGGGTCTTGCAGCTCATCGTGGGGGGCTCCAGCGGCGAGAGAATCGTGCGCGGGTTCCTCATGGGGGTGGCGCTGGGGATTATCCTGGGAGGGGTGCTGTGCTGCTGGGTCCCGTGCTTTGGGCGACGGAATCAGGACAGGAGGGAGCAGAGGAGGCGGGAGAGATGGGGACGGCAACAACAGAGACGGTCTGTGACGGGGGGGCAACGGCAACGGTCTGGTCGGGGGGCGGTATCGACGGATACGGAGACGGCGCGGGGGGGGGAGTTGCGGGAGCGGGAGCGGGAGCGGGAGCGGCAGCAGCAGCGGAGTCGGCCTCTGATGGGCGAGATCGCGGGATCGTCTGCTGCGGGGAGTTGTATTCGGAGGGGGTGGGATAAATTGCGGTGGTTGCGGGGAGGGAGTCGTTCGTGAGTGAGTGGGAGGAGATGGCATGACGGAATAGACGCAAGAATACGGTACATGAAAGGTGGCACAGGAGACGATATGTTAGACATGGTACATCAGAGACGATACATGAGGATACATGAGGATGTAGGATATATGAAGAAATGGGTGCATGAGATGTCCCGAGGATGCATGAGATAGTCGACACGATTGTTCACACTCGTATGTATCCTGTTTTGACACTATTTTGTTCTTTAACAAACAATCTTCTCTACACGTTTCTTACCCTTTTCTGTATATATGTATACTATTCTTTTCTTTTCTTTTCTTTTCTTTTCTTTTCTTTACTATTTTATTTATCCCCTTTTATGAAATCCTCTTTTATGTATATCCCTTAATATATTTCTTTCGCTCTTTTTGCTAACTTCTTTTGCATATGTGCCCTTTTATTCTCCTTACCCTTTTCTTATCCTCTTTGGCGCATATTTCTTTATGCATCTTTTTTCTTCTGTTCTACATATATTTCTTCATATCTTGCGTTACTCTTTGATTAGCCTCTTCTAGGTACATTTCTCTATATTATATTCCCTCCTCCGTACCTTCTTTCATGTTTATTTCGTTCCATTTTTCGAGGAACTCGTCTCTATCTCCTTGTATATAGTTTTCAAACACTTGTTTTATCCTTTTTCTATCCATAGATCTTTACTCTTTTTTCTTCTCCTTTCCCTTTTACCCTTTTTTACGCCTCTTCTATAAACATTTCTTTATGTTACTGTGTACCTTCCTCCTTATCCCCTTTAATATACATCTCTTTCTACGTTTCTTCGTGCTGTTCATTACCCTCCTCTATGTATATTTCTCTGCTCTTCCTGCCTTTCCGCCCTACTCTTTGCCACACCGTCGACTACATATATGTTTCTCTCCCGTTCTATCAGCACTTTCCTCATCTTCATCTTTTCTTACCTTTTCGTACACCCGTCTTTGCACGTTTCCCACGTTTCCCACCCTTTCCTTTCCATTTCTTGTACTCATCTTACACTCCTCTCCGTCGTAAAAGGTCTCGCACTTGTATACATGTCCCTCCCAAGTCCACCACGACAGACATGCTCCGTCTATGTACATGGCTTTTTGCCCTTTTGCACGCACAGACATGCGGACAGATGGAATCGACACGGTGTATTTTCGGTGGTTGCCATCAGGGGACTTGGTTTGTGGTTCATTTATTTATGTTTTACTTTCGTTTTTGAATCGAAGACAAAAAAAATGCTCTGGCATGACATGATGTGCGCATCTGATGATATTGGTTCGGTGGGAAAAGTTGACGAGGAAACGAATATACATTAATGTACTTGGACTCGGGGACTCTTTTGGAGGAGAGTATGGCCTAATTGGAATTTCTTTCTTTTTTCTTTCTTTTTTCTTTTTTCTTTCTTATTTATTTCCTTAACTTTTCTTTACTATAGTCTTTTTCTTTATCTTAGCTTTTCTCTTTTTACTCTTTACTTCTTTTACTTTTTATTAATCCATTTTTACTCTTCCTCTTCCCATTACTCCTCACTTTAATTACCTACCCGTCTCGGCTCACACTCGCGATCCAAAACGACCAACTCACCGCCTACCAACCACTACACTTCAATATGCAACTGCCGCCCGCAAGTCGACAGGCTTTGGTGCAGACGTCTAGGCAGTGTCTTGTTCCAGACCGCATAGACGGGCCCGGGGGAATGAGACTATCATGACGGGTCATGTGCATGTGGCATGTATGTATAAATGTGTATATATATATATATATATATATATGTAAATGCGGAAATGGCTGGCTTGCGTACACGCTATTGCACAGCCTCGAGGACAAGGGGAGGGGAGATGAGACGAGGTGGAAAGACGTTGGTTCGCGTCGCCGGATTGTCGACGAGTGCCTGGGCGGTGGGTCGTGGGAATCGCGAAGGAATCCAAAATTGTTTGGCAAAATGTTCGGCATTACCCCCTCTTACCGCCTCCCCCGCGGTGTGCATTCTGGTGGCGCAGCGGGGCGCTCATGACGTAGCTCGTGGGCTGCGCAGCTGGCGCCAACTGGCGATGGATGGGAGTGGGCAGTGGGCAGTGGCTAGTGGGCACAAAGTCGGAAGGAGTCAGGACCGGCTGGCGGCGGAGGCTGTGCGCGGTTTCGTGGCTTCGTGGCTTCGTGGCTTCTCCATCGTCATTTTGGTGTTTCATCATCAGGTGGCAGCGCAGCTATGGCCGCCGGGAGCATCACTCGTTGCAAGCCTGATCTGATATATTCCGTTTCCTCTCTTGCCTCTCTGGGCAATCACTCCCGAGTCCCTAGTCCACCGTCCACGTACTTCTGCCGCCCCAAGCCATGCTCGACGTAAACCTTCCCACCTACACGCACCAACCTTCGGCCAACAACCCCCTCGACAGCATCCTCTACCTGACGCACAATGGGTCGGAGCCGTCCCCCGAGTACCTGCTCAAGCGCCCTGCCCGGTCAGACGCCCGCGGCCGGTTTGCGCTGGGCCTCTTCGACGTCCGCTGCCCGTCCGTCGTCTACGCCGAAGTCCTGGTCAAGGCCGAATGGACAAGCCCGAACCTCTCGGCCTCGGAGCTCTCCGCCCACGGCGGCATTTCGCCGACGCGTACTTCGTTCGTGCCAGACACGTTTGACATGATGCTGTACAACCCGGACCAGCGCATCACCGTCAGGCACAACCACGGCAGCTGGGGCAAGTCGGAGACGTGGGAGTTCGAGGTCCCGGAGCGGAGCTTCAGGATCCCCAGCGCGAGCGAGATGGACAGGGACAGCACGCTGCTCGTGTCTGATCTGGCGCCCAGGGTCGTCTTTCGCTGGAAACGAGACGGCCGCCTCAGCAGAGACATGTCGTGCTACATGTGCGGGTGGAGCATGGACGGCAAGAAGAGCAAGGAGCCCGATATCACGGTGGCCATGTTCCGCGCGGCCAAGAACGGGAGCATCGTGACCGTGTACGAGCCCAACATGGCGCGGGTGCCGGTCGAGGATCGCAAGGGACTCGAGGTTGCCCTGATACTGGGTGCCGAGGTCGTGCGCGACCTGTACCTTGTTCCGAAGCACGATCCGTTCAATACAGGAGGCGCGGGGGGTTCGAAGCTCCCGGGAAGAATATCGCCGCCGTCGTCGTCGCAACAGCAGTCTGTCCTGCCAAACAGACCCGGGCGCTCGGCCTCGGCCTCGGCCGCCGGAGCACTGGGACTTGGAATTCTCCCGCCCGGTCAACAACAACAACAACAACAACAACAAGGACACGGACGCGCCCCGAGTTCCGTGGATGCAGAGACAAAGATGCTGCAGGCCATAGTGGCAGAAGAGAACAGACTGGCACAAGAGCGCGAGGCACGAGAGCGCGAGAAACGAGACCGAGAGGAGCAGGATCGCATTCGAAAGATGCTCCAGCAGGAGGAAGATGTGCGGCGTCGCAGACGAGAAGCAGAGGTTGAGAGGGAAACAGAGCGGCTCCGAAAACAATACGGCGTCCAGCTGTCGCCGCCGCCGGCGCCGCCGCTACCGCCTCGTCCCAATTCCAATCCCCAGAATCAGCACCATTACGTCTCGGGTGCTCTGGGCTGGGGACAACCGCCGCCGCCGCCGCCACCACCACAGCAGCAGCAGCAGCAACAGCAACAACAAGCAGCCATGCTGCCCCGGCCAAACAGCGCAGAGCCCTCATCGAGCTCCTACCACGCCGGCAACGCCGCATCGGAGCCAAATAAGAAGCATTCTAACCGGCTGAGCGCACTGCTCGGACCGTACAGCGGCGCTTCGGGGGCAAGAGTCAGCGGCTTCTTCCACAGACTCGATGGGGACAAGAGGAAAAAGGTGGAGAGGAAGCGAAGTTTATGAGCGTAGGAGATGTTTGGAAGAAATTGGGAGTATAGACAGCGTGATGGCGTGATGGCGTGATGGCGTATTGTGCGTACTATTATGATTTGTTTTATTTCATCATTATGTATTGGTGTATAGATTATTTTACATGTTTAGCAAGCCTGGTGCTGCTTTTATGTGGCATCGTTCTGTAGATAGGGCTGTCTGGTCTTGCCGCGTGGGAGGTCTGGGCAGCAGCGAACGTCTTTATGAGCTGTATGAAAGCGCGATAGACCACCCTTTTATCTACGAGGTCAATCCTCGCTTCTCCTTTTCATGGAGATACGCCTGCCTATGGTGTGGTGAGCTGTGGTGTGCTGTGCTGATCTGTACATTACACTCGCCGTGGTCATCGGCCCCGGACGAGAATACCGTGCTGAAATGATACAGTTTGTACTGAAAGAAAGAAAAAAAAAACGCCCATAAATGTACAAAACGGCGTGTCCATCCCCGAGCCAGTCTCTCGGTCCTCTTCATCTGCCGCTCAACCTCTGCCGTTCAAGCTCCTGCCCCCTCCCTCATCGCACCGTCTCCTGCTTCAAGTCATTCATCAGCATGTACCGACTGAGCAGCAGCCAAAAGTAGCGAAACCACACCATCTGGCTCCTGTGCGCGCCCGTCATGGCCCCACACGCCGTGGGCAGCCCATCCCGCTGCCCCCACAGCTGATTCATAAAGACCAGCCGGTCCGGCGCGTCCTCCCCGTGCCGGCGCCCCCCGCGCCGAGACCGCCGCCGCCGCCGCCGCAGCAGCAACCCCCCCGCCCAGACGGCCATGGTGGCAAACACGTCCATCAGGCCGGCGTACTTGCGCGCGATGCCGACCGACCGCAGGCTGTACAGGTCCACCGGACACGCCCAGCCGGCCTTGCCGCGCATCAGGGCCGCCACAAAGGCCCGCGCGCCGTGGTACAGCGAGATGTGGTTCGGGTGCGACGACACGCCGCGGCCGTCAAAGGTAATGAGGACGTCAATGTTGGCGGTGGGCTTGGCGGTGCTGTCGAGGCGCTGGACCTGCGGGGCGAAGGCGCTGCAGAGGAGGTTGGCGATGCTGGTTTCGTGCCAGGTCGTGGTCATGGAGTCGGGGAAGGTTGTTCTGGGTGGTTGTCAGCACGATTCACGAAGAAAACAGGGGGTAAGGTGTTTTCGGGCGCGTCGGCAAAAGCGTACGGGTCGTCCACGACAAAGACGTCCTCCTCGTCCCGCAGGCCCAGATGCAGGCCGCTCTTGATGAGTTCTTTTCTTCGCGTCTCGCCTAGGCCGTCCGCGTTGCCTGTTTGTATTGGTGGACGAGGAGATGAGGTCAGCGAGACTGGTTCTGGGGTTGTGTATTTCTTTCTCTTTCTCTTTCTCTTTCTCTTTCTCTTCCTCTTCCTCCTGCTCCTCCTCCTCCTCCCCC
>AFRA01000332.1:0-32273 GCA_000223055.1 Claviceps fusiformis PRL 1980
AAAAAAAAAAAAAAAAAACCTTAACTGAATTTGAATCTACCTATTTCTTCCATTGTCCTCTCCCGCAATTCATTACATGGGCAAATAAAATCCTCCTCGCTTGCCTACTCTTGTGTTCTCCTTTTTGTCATGATGTATTGCCAGACTGAAGAAGACCTCCTAATCTGCCTATTCCTATTCATTCCTCTGCATCGTAATATATTCCAAGTGCTACCTGCTGGAGTTTGGAGTTTGCACGTCGGTTGTTGGCATCAGCGGCATGCGCGATGCGTTGTGGAGGTTGCAAGATGAAGAAATACACAAGTCCCAAGGCAGGTGGTCAACATGTATCGTTCACAGTCGTCTCTTCATGGTGGACGAGCGGTGGGCGCTGCCCTTGTACGGTAGCGCCCTGGACCGTAACAGTAAAGTATAGCAAATCTCTCCTAATTTACACGTTTGTCATATTATTCTTTCTTGGACTTTACCGTCGGATCTTAGTTCTTTACAAAACAAAAAGCATGCTTGGATTTTTCGTCTCCCCTCCATTCGTTAAAACGAAGAAAACCTCTCAATTTGCCTCAATTTCCGTTATACTTTCACGCGTTTATTAGATGCTCTCTTTTTTTTTCTTTAAAAAAAAATACTTATTTGCCTGTTTTTTCATGATCCTTCCTATGTAGTATAAGAGTAGAGAACACCCTCTTAATTTGTCTATTCTCCTGTTATCCTCTCTTGCATTCATCAAAAGTTGCCCATTCCTTTATCATCCTTTCTTATAATCATTTTCTCGTGATTATCACAACTTTATTATTTTTATTTTATTTTTATTTTTTAAAAAAATGACCAATTCCCGCATTTTTGATTACCTATCCTGCCAATCCATCCAAGAGCAAACAATCCCCTCAATATTTATCCGGAGTATTATCCTTCCCATCTACTCACCGCAAGCCACCGCCAGCTCAAGAATAACAAAAATCCATTTCCCTAAGTCTCATCTCCTTCTCCTCTCCATCTAGTATAGTAGACACGTACTAGAGCCTTATGCCGGCCTATCTCATCGTCGTGCTAGGCGCAGCGAGAGCGTCGGATGCACTAATCCTAGATTCTTCTTTGCGAGCTGTTTCCCCCTCTTCATCAGCTTCGTCTTCACGAGTTGTGTTCTCCCCTCTTTTCGCCACTGCGGAGTCGCCATTTTTTCCCCACCTTTTATCAGCTTCTTCTTCATTAGCTATTTTCTCCTTTTCAGTAGCTTCCTCCCTAGCTATTTTCCTTTTTCCTTTTTTCCTTTTCTGTTAGCTTCTTTACTAGCTGTCATCAAAAACCCCCCCCCTCTTCCTCTTATCAGCTTCTTCACTAGTTGCTAGTAAAATCTTTCAAACACCACACTGCTCCTACAACAGTCCATCCATCGCAATACATTTCATTCTTATTAACCCCTTCGCCCAAGAGTATTTCTCTCCAAGTAACTACCGACATTCATAATTGTCAGCATCTCCGTAGGATAGCCCTTACGTGAACAATGTACAGCGGGAAAGCCGCGCCTCACAGTTTTCCCTGCCTTCGCGCACAATCTTTCGCTTCATCAGCCCAAGCTCCGCTTTGCCCGAGTATAGTAGTAAAAAGACTGCCCGTACCGTTCCACAAATGTGCTATCAACCATTTTTAGATCAAGTTTTTATTACAAGGCAGTTAGTGATCAAGAAGAAGAAGAAGAAAACATCTAAGCATCTAGGTCTCTTCGGTATCTACACCATATGAAAGAACAAATCCATGTAAACGACCCGCAAAACTCTTCATCGTGAGTTGTCCAGGCGGCGTGACAAAACGGGCAACGAAAACAAGGACGGCGACTCGAAACTCGTTGATGGCTGCGCGTGTGCAAATCCAGATGTCGAAAGTTGGTAGCTCGCAGCGCTGCACCATTCCGCCGTGTTATTTAATGTATGTACCCTTTTTCTTCAACGGAACAAACGAGTGACATAAACATCGGTTGGAGAAGAAAAAGTTTGGATTAAATTACATGTGTTCGTGACATTTCCCTCGCTGAATCTGCTACTTTCTAAAAAAGGACCAAACGCAGCTGAAGTATGAATTTTAGAAAAGAAAACGAAAAACATAAGAAGAGAAGAGAAATAAAAAATAAAATAAAGAAACTCCAATTATGCAAAGCACGTCTAGGTCAGTATCTCTTTCTGCGAAAAAAAAGAGAAAGGGGGGCCGGGGGGGGGGGGGGGACAGAACAGAACTCGGCAAAGGTATCTCTTTCCCACCACATGCCTAATAAAATGGTTTCAGATGAATTCGATGACTTGTACATGTCGGAAATGATAAGAAGAAAAAGAAGTAGGGAGTGATGAATTCTCCGAAAGACGTTTTGACTTTTAAAAAATAATATACCAGAAAAAAAAAGTACTTGAAATGTAAAAGGATCAAACATTTTGCAGCATTTTATCCGTTCTTGGCCAAACTTTGCAGGTTGACCAATTCGGCATATCGTCCGTTCTTTCTCATCAGTTCCGAATGAGTTCCCGCCTCGACAATGCGGCCCTGATCAAAGACGTAAATAATGTCGGCCTTTTGAATGGTGCTGAGCCGATGAGCCACGGCAATCGTCGTACGACCCTTGGCTGCTTTGTCCAGGGCCGCCTGAACGACGTGCTCCGATTCGGAGTCCAGAGCAGAAGTGGCCTCATCCAGCAGCAGAATCTTGGGATCGCGTATTAGTGCTCGAGCAATAGCCACACGTTGCTTCTGACCACCAGACAACAAGGCGCCTTTGCTCCCCACCACGGTGTTGAAACCTTCTGGCAGAGACACGATGAAGTCGTAAATGTTGGCTTCCCGGCAGGCGAATTCAATTGCCTCGTCTGAGACGTTTTCTTTGGCGCTGCCGAGCACAATGTTGTCGCGGATGGTGCCCTGATACAGTGTGGGCTCCTGGCTGACCAGCGCAATGTGCGAGCGATAGTCGTTGATGTTGAGTGTGCTAATTTCCTTGTTGTCGATAAATATGCCGCCAGACAGAGGATCATAAAATCTTTCCAAGAGAGCAATGGTGGTGCTCTTACCGCAACCAGATGCGCCAACCAGGGCAACGTATTGACCAGGCCGGACGGTAAGGTTAAGACCACGAAGAACGGGAACGTTGGGTCGCGTGGGATAGCGGAAATGGACGTCACGGAACTCGACTGTGCCATCCACGTCGGGCAGTTTCTCCCCTGCCGAGGACCAGGAGTCAATCGAGGGTTGCCGGTCAAACAGGGTTTTCAACTCGGCCGCGGCGTGATGAGCTTTGCCCATGTCCGGGGCGAACGAGAAGATGGTACCGGCGGACTGGGCCCCGAAAATGACCGCCATGAAGCACAAGAAGAATTGGAACAAGTCATATTCTCTCTTGCCGATCAACGTGCCTCCGTACCAGAAGCCAAGGGCGAAACAGAGGAAGAGCAGAGACTGAGAACCGGCATAGAGCGCGCTGGATTTGAGCACCGACATCAAACTGCGTCGCTGCTGCGCCGCAAGCGACTCACGATATTGTCGTAGGACATCCTCTTCACGAGTCAGAGCAGCGACGGTGCGGATGGCAGAAATAGCTTCCGAGGCAAATGTGGCAGACGAGGCATAGGCAGCCTTGGACCGCCGCTGGAAATGGGCCAGCAACCAAAAACGGAAAAATCCACAGCCAAGAAGAATGGGCATTGTGGCGATACAGACCAGAGACAGCTTCCAACCAATGGCCAGGCCAAGCACACAGGCGGCGACTAGAGTCGTTGTCATCATCAACAGGGTGCCGAGAGTGACGCCGCTGAGTCCGGCCACATGAGTGGTCTCTGTGGACAAGAAGGAAGTAAGAGCACCAGCTGTGTTCTCGTCCTTGTCGAAGAAGGACACATCTTGTCGAAGCATGGCTCTGAAAGCACGGTCGCGGACACGACGAATCATTCTTTCCGAGCACATGGCGAAGGCGATACCTTGGGCTGAAAAGGCGAAGAATTGGACAAAGGCGAGCATAACATACATGGCGCTCCAAAAATCGGAGTCCTTCTTGATCTGGTGTGAATTCGCGGGTGTCACCGGCTGCGACAGTGTGACGATTTGTTTGGCGAAGAAGACGGCCGCTGTTGGATTACCGCCACCACAGATGGCAGCAAAGAACAGACCGAACAGCATCAGATGCCATTCGGGTGCATTGAAAGAGGTAATGAGTTTCATGAGCGTGAACAGACTGTACTTGTGCCGCGTCTCAGGGGTTTCTTTCTGAAGCGCCATGCTCGAAACAGACTGGCGGGTGGACGAGCGCCGCATTTTGGTGGCCATGTCATCATCTGGATCCGCGACATACTGGCCGTTCTTGTTGGACGACATTCTGGACATTTTTCTGATGAGTTGCTCCTGCTCTTCATCGAGGTGCTCCTCTTCTTCAGCAGTCATCTCCTCGGTAGCGGCGATATTTTGCGCGGACACGAGATTGTAGTAGGCCCCCTGCTTCTCAAGAAGATGGTCGTGGGAACCCTGCTCTACAATGCGGCCGGCCGTCATGACTACGATATTATGAGCATCCTTGATCGTGGACAGACGATGGGCGATGGTGATGGTGGTGCGGCCAGCAGCAGCGGTTTCCAGGGCAGCCTGAACGACACCTTCAGATTTTGTATCCAAGGCCGATGTGGCTTCATCGAGAAGAAGGACTGTTGATAAAAAAGAAGAAGGAAATTAGCAAATAGATTCTTTCGGTGCGCAATATATATATATATTGTTGAAGAATAATGAGTAGGCTTACTTTTAGGATCAGATACGACGGCACGAGCAATGGCAATGCGCTGCTTCTGTCCACCAGACAAGAGGAAACCACGTTCTCCGACGTTGGTCTCATATCCTTCAGGAAGTGCAGAAATAAAATCGTGAGCATTAGCCATGACAGCGGCCTTGATAACCATGTCTCTTTGCACATCCTCGGTAGTATTTTCATATTGAGTTCCAATCAATCCATGGCTGATGTTCTTGAAAATGGTGGTACCGAAGAGAGTCGGCTCCTGACTAACCAAGGCCATCTGTTGACGCAACCATCGAAGGTTGAGTGTACTGATGTCTCTGCCATCGAGAAAAACAGCCCCTTGAACAGGATCGTAGAAGCGCTCCACAAGACCAACAATGGTACTCTTGCCCGAGCCCGAGGCTCCCACCAAGGCCGTGGTCTTGCCAGCGGGTATGTCGAGGGTGACATCATCCATGACCACTACCTCGGGGCGCGATGGATAAATGTGTTTGATGTTTTCCAAACGAATGTTTCCCTGCAGGTTCTCGATCTTGTCGCCCTTGTCGTCAATGGGATCGAGCGGGGAGACACGGTCGATGGTATTGAAGATTTTGGCAGCAGCGGCGACGGCTGTGGTAAAAGCCTGGATATTTGGAGCGACGTTTCCCAGCTGGAAAGCACCAATCATGACAGACATCATGATGATCAAAACCTTGCTGAGCGGGACGACACCATCAACGATAAAGTGACTACCCTGCCAAAATGCCAGTCCATAGTTGAGAAACAGGATCAGCATCATACCGGCGACCATGACAGCCATGGAGCCCTTGACGCGGTAGCCAAAGTATTCCGCCTTGCGCAAATGTACATCATACTGCTTGGCAAGGCGATCTTGGGTCCCAAAGGCGATGGCGCTGCGAATGGAGCTGACAACCTCGTCGGCCAGGCTGCCACCCTGGGCATACGCCTCGAGCGAGTTCTTGTTGTGCTTCAGCATGAAGCTGGAACCAATGCTCATGTTGACCAACAACGCCAGAACAGTAGAGGTCAGGATCAGGGTCAGTTTCCAGTAGTTGGCAAAACCAATGACAAATGCCGTCACGAAGGTGGCCAAGGCAGCCAAGGTAAGCGACACCTTTTCGGAAATTCCCTCCTGGATGAGGTTCGTATCGGCAGTAATACGGGTCGTGACCTCGCCAGCACCAAGCTTGTCGAAGAAACCAATGTTCTGGCGCATGCAGCTCGAGAGATACTGCTCACGGATCTTGGCGCTGATGTGCTCGCCGGTGTAGATGAAGCCAACCGTACAGATGTAGGTGACGGAGAATTCACCAATGGCCAGGTAAACAAAGTAGAGGACATATTTGGTCAGCTCATCAACGAATGCGTCGTACGTCATCTTGCCTCCCGAAAAGAAGTAGTCCTGAAAGGTGCCCTGTAGGTTACCAAAAATGATGGTCATGAGTGGCAGAGCAGCGCCCGAGGCAATTGCGCATACGGCGGAAACGGCGATGATGATGAGGTCGTTGCGCGACGCATATCGGTAGAGCATGCCGATGCCCTGTTTGACCTCGGGGCTCAGGGTCTGGCGTTTCAAGACGGCCGCCTCGTGCGGGGGTAGGTGGCGATATATGTCATCGGGGTCCAAATTCGAAGCGTCTGGTGGTTTGGCGATGGTGGAATCGGCTCTGGCGAGAGCTTCTTGGTCGAGACGGGGCTTTTCATTTGCGGGACATGATTTGCTGTCGGAGGAACGGCGGGCTCTATTGGATGAAGAGTCTGACCCCTGCCGCCGGTTGGCCTTTTCTTGGGACAACGCAGCCATTGCGGCCACGGTCCGAGAAGAATCTGTTATCTACGAAAGGCCAGAAGGTCGGAGTCAAGAGGAAGGATGCGAGGCTGAGGTTGAGGTTGTTGAGCTGACGGAATGGTGCAGCATGAAATTTTATGTATTGCTAGGCTGCTTGCTCCGTCAGTCCAGTTTTGGGAAGGCGCGCTGGGCAGCTCCGATTGGGGCTCTTTCCGCCACTGCCTCCGCTTCACATGTGTCGACAAGCCTCGTCACGCAGATCGGACAAGCGAACCGCAAGCCAGGGGCGTTTGAGGCGAACAGGAGACGACAGGACGAGACGGCAACACTTGATCGAGCACCGGTTAGAAAGTCGAGACGAAGTCGGGAAGACGCTTGGTCGAGCATCGATCAGAAGAGGGCGCGACGATGTGGCCCCCAGCTGGGTTTTGTAGGATGAGGATGGAGGACGCCTGCTGGGGAACTGGGAACAGGCAACGAACGCGCCGCCCCGACCCCCCAAACTACCTACCCAGTATCTTCTTCCCCTTGCTTCTCCGCCGGTTGCCCGTTGTCCGTCGTCCGTGGCCCGTTTTCCCCCTTAGACCAAAAGCGGTCAAAGGTGGGGGTCCCCGAAGCAGGCCTCTGCGGGCCAGTGCAGGCCAAGGCTTGGGGCTAGCGAGAGCCTCAACCGTCGCTTTTCGAGTCATCGGATTGGTGCATGTCCGCGCGCAAGTTGGTCGCCGCCTGTCAGACCGTCAGACTGTCAGACCTGTCAGACCGTCAGACCAGCGATGAGTCAGGCGGGTGATGGCATTGCAGCAAGCAAGAACGGCGGGTGCACGAAGAAAAGTGTCATGCAACAGTACGTATACATATTATATACTTGCAATATACTACTCGTATGCATGTATGTCCCTGATTGATGGACTGCTGCTAGAAAAAAAAAAACAAAATGCATCCTTCCCGCCCCTCCTGGAGACGTCGTCCCGACACACGGGTTTGTCTTGGCCGAGGCAAATATTTTCCGGCGCTAGTCCATCTCTGCTACGTTGACCCCATTCGCCACTGCTACACTGGCAGTTGGGGCAACTGGCAGCAACCCGATAAAAGCGACCACCCGGCGGCCATCGCTCAGCCCTCAATTGTCTCAAGGGACCGAGTGGGCAGGCAGATCAACATTATTGCCTGCTCATTCCCTATGCTGCAGCCAGTCTCGCGCGCCCGGAAGTGAGTCACGGCCGGATTTTGCTTGCTGAGTCGAGGGGGTGGGGGGAGGGGTGGATATCATGTTTGAAGAAAAGGGTGTGGGGGTGTGTGCCGTGGGAGCACCGTGGGAGCACCGTAGGAGTAGCGCGGCTGTGCGACGACTTGTCAGCACGACCAGAACTGCAGTTTGATTTGGCAAACGCGCCAGCGCCAGCGACATGGACCGAAATCTCGGGGTCGACCAGTTGTCCGAGTCCGCGTCTCCCAACCCACATATCCGTTTGGAGACGAAAGGAGGCCGCCCCTCCGTCTCTACCCACACTTGTACCCTGCTCTGATTGGAGGAGACTTGATAGCTGCTAATAAGCGACGGAAGAAATGTAGAAGAACGTCGTCTGGGATGCTGCAGCCTTCTCGGCACCCTTTGCCGGCTCATCTCGCTCGTCTCACCCACCAAGCCCCATGGCCATGTCGCCCATCGTTGCGATGCAAACTGCTCATCCTCCGGGCTCCGGGCTCCGGGCTTTGGGCTTTGTTCCCACGGCGCGAGGGAAGGGCGCTTCCGTGGCACGTGCAAGCATGGACGAGCGTTGACAATGCCGCAATCAGAGTCCATTGTTCTCGGCTACCGATACGGGAGGCAAAAGGAATAAATAATAAGGGACCGTTTATCGGGCACCAGCTCTGGCGTATTCGGCACCAAAATTGTGGCTGGGTCCGCCCGGTCACCGATATCGCTTAGCCCACCCAAATTAGCGGTGAGAGAGTATAGGCAAGACCTAGGCGTGCTACATTAGATTTTATAAATTTATAAATAAAGCTATTAAGCAATAAAGCTGTGAGATATATGCTATTACTACTACCCTTAAGCCCCTAACTATAGATACCCTTTATTGCTAAACCTTCCACAGCCTTAAAGGCATTAAGACTATAATAGACTCTATATATAAAGACCTTAGCTTTAGTATTATAATCTATTAAAAGCTTTTAAATATAATAAATCTATTATAAATCTAGCTTTACTGCTATAAAGGTTAGTAATATTAATTATAGTATAGGTCTACTAGGCATTTAAGGCTAAATTCTAGCTCTTAAATAACTAAATACCCCTTTAAGCTTAAAATAAGCATTAATTATAGTATTTATTCCCTTTATTAAATAAAGAACTTAAATATATATAATTATAATTATAAGCTTAATACTATACCTTTTTTATAGGTTTATAATAAAAAGCTTTTATATATTAAGGAGAGAATTATTTCTCTTTAAAATAGTAGCACTATACTACTTTAAATTTATAATAACCTTTAGTATAATAAAGAAGATACTACTAAAGGCATTATAAGGAATAATATTTATAACCTTATTTACTAGTATTATTAATATAAGCTTAATAGCTACTTTAAGGTTAAATAGCTTTATAACTAGCTTTAAGATAATCTTACTTATTACTATAAAGATAAGAGAAGTGCTAAGGGTTAGATTATTAAGCTTTTTATTACTTTATACTCTAGCTTTAAACTCTTAAAATTATATTTAAATATTTTACTTATAAATAATATATATAAAATAAATTACTTTAATATACTATTATTTAATATTTATAGCATTACTTTTATAAAGAAAATATTTAACTTTACCTTTTATTTTATAAGTAAAGAGACTATAAATAACTTTAGCTAAATTATAAATATAGTTAGTAAGGTTCTAGCCTTTAAGAATATTACTAAGCTAAAAATTATTATTATAAACTATAACCTTAAGCTATTACATACTATTAAATAGTATAAGCTATTTACTAATATACTATATATTCTTTACTAGTAGTATATTAATATAAATATACTTTTAAAGTATAAAAAACACTTTTTAAAGGCTAAGCTAAACCTAGCTACCTATAGAGCTATTTATGCCCTTAAATTTATATACTTTCTTAAAGTATAGAATGTCTTTATAAATACTAATAGTTAAGCTTAATTTAATTAAGGATTTAAGTACTTTAAGTAGCTTAGTAAATTCCTAGTGCTAGTAGTTAATTATATACTTAATACTTAGATTTTACTATAGAAAGAAAAAATTATATATTACTTTATAAATAGGCACTAATACTTTAGTTATATAACTATATCTATTATAGAGTCTATAAATACTACTATTAAAAGGTTCTTTAATAGTAATATAGGTAACTTAAGTACTATTTTTTATTATTTTAAGAACTTTTAAAGATATTAAGCTTTTAAGATTTATAGTATTAAGCGTTAAAGGTATAATAAGCTATTAAATTATACCTAAAAGCCTTATTATTAGTTAATATATAACTATATTTCTTTTATTATATTATAGCTTATAATTAATAAAGAAAGGTATCTTTATTTTAATGTTAATAAGGCACCTATATTTAAGTGCTTTCCCTACTACTATATTACTACCTTTAGGGTTTCTTACTAGCACTACCTTTTATAGTAAATTTATAATAAGTAGTTAATTAAAAAGAAAGAAATTAATAAGTATTAGTAAAAATACTACTTTAGAGCTCTATTAGATATAAATACTATAGTAGAACCTTTTAATCCCTTTATTATTAAAAGAAAGAGGTAGCTAAAAGGATTAGTTATAGTAAATAAAAGTACTAGTGTTTTTATAATAATTTAGCAGAATCCCTTAAAATTTAAATATATTTAAGCTACTAAGTAAGCTAAAGCCTAAGCATATTATAAGTCTTTAAGGGTATTAAATATATTATTTTTAACTATACCTGCTGTAATAAATATAACTTAGCTATTTATAATAGTACTAAGGTTCTAAAGGCTAGTGTTACGTGCTGGGTGTTACACGTAAATGGGGGTACTTACACAAATAGGTGTGGTACGTTATAAAGTTATAAGAAAAAGAAACACTTAAGTTATAGGTAGGTAGTTAAGTGTATATATAGTTAAAGTTGTTTTCTCTAGCTATGCATAGCAGAACCCTCCTTTTATAAGGTAGGTTCTGCCTCTAGGAGTAGACTATAATAAGTCCCCCCCTTTATAAAAGAAAATATAGCTTATTCTAAGCTATTTAAATAAAAAAAAAGGAAAAAAAGAAAGGAAAGGAAAAAGGCAGGCTTATAGTAGCCTACCTATAAAGCTAAGGAATTAAAAGAAAAAGAAATAAGCTATATAGTCTATATATAGCTAGGTTATAGCCTAACCTATAGGAGTTATACTAATAATAAAAGAAAATATAGGTAAGTAAAATTAGTATAATATTCTATATTCCTTATAAACCTATTATACCCCCTAGGGTTTACCCCTAGTATACTACTATATCCTATATTATTGCTACTTATTTCTATTGCTTATAGATATATTACTATTGCTAGTAGCCTCCTCCTTACTAGTAGCCTTATTAACTATAGAGTTATTAAAGTCTATAGTATAGTTTTAGTGTACTATTATAAAGTAGATATTACTAGCTAAGGTATATTAAACTATAGGGTTAACTAGAATTCTCTTAAAAATCTTTTATCCTTAATAGTTAGCTATAGTGTTAAGGGTATAAATATTAAAAGTTATAACTATAGCCTTAGCTTCCTTTTAATATTAAGTAAAACCTACTTTATTATAGAAATATATTATATTAAAGTTAAGTTTCTACTTAGTTTTATTAGCACTTATACTATATTAATTCTTTTAGGTATTATTAGTGTATATATTATAGCCTATTTTATTAGCTAATGTTTAAATGTAAATAGTGAGTATTTAAATCTTCTTTATACTAATATAGAGAACCTTATAGCGTATATTAACTAGATATAAATAATGCTTAATAAAGATATTAGCTTAGTCTTTTATTAGTTTATAATAGATAATAGGAATATAGCTAGTATTAGTATAGTTATAGGCTTTAATAAGATAAATAAAGAAATTAATAAGCTACTAGGCTTAAGGGATTTTAAGAAGGATAATTTTATTATAAAGGTTTATTATATTCTTAATACTACTTTTAGTATAAGCTTAAAGGTTTTACTTAGTAAAAGTTTTATTAATATAAATAGTAATAATTAAAGGGAGCTAAATAAAAGTATTTATACTTAGTTCTATAATATAGTAAGTAAAAGCTATATTTATCTCTAGTAGGCTATTATTTACTAGAAGGCAGTATAATTTATAGATTTTATAAAGTAGAAATATTCTATAAAAACCCTCTTTAATAAAGTCCTTAGTAGTTATAATATAATATAATTTAAAAATAAAAGGTTTTCTTATTTATTATATACTACCTATAGTGTTAGCACTATAGTAAGCCTTAAAACATATATTACCTAGTTTAGTAAAAAGGTTAAGTGTCTCCTTATAATTTTAGTTAATCTTCCTTTTAGTTAAAAGGGTCTCCTAAGGTAGAGTTAGTATTATATAGTTAATTATAATAGTTTCTATATTAAAACTAAAGAAACTCTATATAGCTATATAAGGAAATAAAGGTTTTATATAAAAAAGTAGCTATTAAAGGGATAGTAAAGGGTATAGCTAAGTATAAAAAAAACGCTAATAATAATAATAAAGAAAAGGGTAGAAGTAGCCTATAATAAGAAGGTAATAACATTATTAATTAAAAAGGGGTTATAAAGGAATTATAATAAGGTAAGGTTTTTATCCTTAGTAGTATGCTTAGGCATTTAAGCTATAGCCTTAGCTAAGTAAATAAAGAACTAGGATATTATAGTATTCTATAACCTAAGGCAGGCGCTAGTATTAGTAATGTTTTCTATATAATAGAAACGTAGTTTTTATAGCTTAAAGTTAAGAGTATTTATATATTTTATTTACCTTAATATTAACTAATTATAGGTAGGATCCTATAGGGATCCTATATTTCTAACTATAAAAGTTATAAAATTAAAATTATTTTACTAAATTATTATATTTCTTACTAACTCTAGCCCCTTAAGGTAGAAAGTAATATAAAATTTTTAAAATTACTTATATTTATATAACTATTAGAATTCCTATAGTAAAATACTACTAAAATAATAGTATAAGAAATAATAGAAATACTAAAATATTCTACTAAATAAATTACTAGAATCCCCTTTTTATAGTATAGTTATTAAACTACTTATATTAGCTAGCTAGTGCTTACTATATATAGAATACCTTAACTAGAGAGTTAGGGTATTAACCCTATTATGCTTATTAGAATATATTATAGTAAATAACCTAGGGGTGCCTATAAGGGGCGCTGCTAAGGTCTTAACAGTTTATATCTTAGCCTTAACTGCTTTTACTTTAGTTTAAAGTAACTTAATAAAGGTTTTAATAGTAGAGATTAAGGTAGCTATAGTGGATTTACGTTTCTTTAATATAATAAGGCAGGATTCTATATTCTTTATAGCCTTTGCTATAGGTATAGATTTAATAGCCTCCTTAATTCTAGTATTAACTATCCCTAGGGTCTTAGTCTTTATAATATTATAAATATCTATAAGGCCTTTAATACTATTATAGTATATTTTAAATAGTTTGCTATAGTTTATTATAGTAAACTTAAGGGCTTCTATAGCTATTTCTAATGCTATAATATATATAAGGACTTTATTCTATATACCTAATAACTATTTAGCTATAATAATAGCCTTATAAGCGCTTAGCTTAAGGATCTCTATAAGGTAAGACTTACTAACTATTGCTAAAAGGCTGCTAAAGGTTCCATTTAAGTAGCTAAAGGCATTGCTTATATGTTTAGCAATAATAATAGCCTTAGCTAAGAGCTAGGAGGTTTAGTAATAGTTTTTATAGCTACCTTTATCCTTCTAAATAAAAATAGCTATTTAGAGAGAGTTATAAGTAATGTAAATTACTAGGAGTTCTAATTTACCTTTAGCTTAAGCTTTATTACCCTTTATAGTAGTTACTATAGCCTTACTACTTTAAGCATTAAGTCCCTTAAAAATATTAATATAGTAAGCTACTACTTTTAAGTATAGCTTATAAAGGAAATTATCTTTCTTAATACTAAATCTATCCTAGCTAATTTTAGCTCTAGCTCTAGTAAATTCTATACTATAAATATAAAGCATATCCTTAAGGGCTTAATTCTTTTTTTTAGGTCCTTACTTATTAGTATATTGCTACTTTATATAGTTCTTTTTTATATTAACTATAGCTATAAAGTTAATATTATTTAATTTATTATAGGGTTTATATACTTTACTATTAGCCCTTTTAAACTAATAGAGATATTAGTGCATTAAGGTGTTAGTAATATGTCTTACTATATCCCTAATAGTGGTTAATAGTTTACTAATTATATTTATTAAGGATTAGCCTACTAGGGCTTAAGCTTTAATACCCTTAGCGTTACCTATCCTTTAATTATTTATATTATTTATATTAGAAACATTCTTATTTTTATTATAGTTAACTATAGTAGTCTAGGGAGTAATATAAAGTATACTTATATTATTACTATATTTATTATAGGACTTGCTATTTTAGGTAGCATAAGCATCTTTTAGCTAGCTAGTTAAAATACTAGTTTTTTAAAGATAGGGGTTAAATATAAGTCTTAGTAAGTTAGCTAGGTTAATATTATAGAAATTTATACTATTCTTAAGTTTAAAGGCTAATTTTTTTAGAAAGCTTATAGAAAGCTATTAGTAAGGATAGGGCTTAATAAGGGCTTAGATATATAAGGATAGGGAAAAATATAGGAGTTTACTATATATATCTTACTAATACTTTTCCTAGCTTAACTTCTACTAGGGTTTAATATAGTAATTAATAAAACTAATACTAATAACCTTTAGCTAGTAGATTTAATATACTATAGAAAGGCTTAGGGAGGTCTAAGGTTTAAGTAGTATATCTATATAAGCTAATAAAAGCTATAGATTAACCTAGCTAACTAATATAAGGAAAAAAGGTAGTAGTATATAAATCTTTAAAGAAAAAGGGATAAGGGAGTAAAGAAAAGAAAGTAAAGAAAGAAGGTAAATAAATATAGAAAGTAAAGGATTTATATACTTTAATAAGGCTTTTATAGAAGTAAGCTTAAGGTAAGCTCTTATAGTATACTAGGAGTTAGGAAATAATTAATATTTTCTACTAGTAGGGAATTCCCTATATATATTTATAAAATTAAATACTAGGCTAGTATAACTTAGAATGTTTATTAATTAGAAGGCATTATAAAACCTTTCTTATAGTATTCCTTATTCTAATTAATAGTATTTATAGTAAGGTACTTATTAACTATTTTAGTAGCATTAATATATATATCTTTCTTAAAAATCCACTAATTATCTTTAGTAAAGTATCTCTTTTAGCGAATTAAGAAATTAATATAAGGCTTCCTACCCTTCTTTTAAAAAAATTATATATAATATTTCTAAATCCTTTTAATTTTCTAGTAGTTTACTTCTCCTAATTTAGTTAAGTTTATTAGTAGTAGTATAGGCTTAACTCTTCTAAAAGGGTCTTTACTTTACTATAGTTTTTAAATATAAGCTATAGAAATTACTAAATAAACCTTTAAAGTTAGTAGGAAATTAAGGTAAAAAGAAAGAGAAGAGATTTACTTTAAAACCTTATATAGTTTAGTATGCTAAGGAAACTATTTCTTCTTAGGCTTATCTAGGAGCTTATATTCTAAGTATAGTTTAAGGTATACTATATCCCCTATATTAATATCCACTAGGTTATACTAAGAGTTGTATTTAATTTTTATAAGTATAGCTACTATTATAATAGTATACTTAGCTTCCCTTTAGTATAACTTCTAAAGTACTAATAGGTTAGCATCTTTAGGGTCTATAATAGATTTATTTAGATTTAAAAGAAGGTTTACTACTATAAGTAGCTTATAACTAAGCATAAGTTTATTAGGTAATTAGTTAATTAAGGCTATAGCTATATTATTAAGGTAGTGTTAAAGCGCTAGAAGTATTAAAGGCTAAGGGATATCTAGGTTAGTTATAGTGTAATATTATATTATAATAATTATAGTCTAATTTTTACACTTAGCTACCCTATTAGTTTATAAGTAATATACTACTGCTATAAGGAATTTTACTTCTAACTTATAAAAAAGTATAGTTTAAAGGTTAGAAATAAACTTAAGGTCCTTATTACTAATAATTTCTTATAGCAGTCCCTAATTAATAAGGTAAAGTCTCTTTAATAAGAGTTTAGCCTAGATTTCTACTAAATACTCCTTATAGCTAAGGATAAGAATTATTTTCTTACTAAAGAGATAGTTAACTAAATAAAGTAAGTTATAGGTAGTAAATCCTTCCACTACCTATATTATATTTTTTAAGCTAACTTCTAGTATATTTATAATAAAATTTAATAAAATACTATAAAAAAGCATAAGCCTTATTTAAAGGGGTTTTATTTCCCTTAGGGCTTAAGATTAAAGGACTGTATTTTCTCTATAAATATTATAGTATACTATATAGGTGTATATTTAGCTTCTTATATATAGGAAGTAAACTATAGAAAGCTCTTTAGCTATTCTCCCTACTCTAAAATAGTAAATATTATTATAAGTTAATTAAAAAAGGGCTTTTATATAGTTTTAAGGGATATAGAGTTAGTATAATTCTTCTAAATTATAGTAATAGAGAAGCCTATTATCTTAAAGATTCTAGCTATATAGGGGAATTTATAGTTAGTTCTAATTAGCTTAGCATTGCCTCTCCCTATATATAGTAATACCCTTAATAATTTAGCTATACTTTATATTATATTAGTACCCTACTATAATAGAATTCTTTAGATCCTTATTTATAATAGTAAAGGCTATAGATTCCTCTCTAAAGTATATATAAGTATTAAGTTTATTAAAGCTACTATAGTTAGCTACCTCCCTATAGTTAATATTAATTAGTAAATAAGAAAGAGTATTAGGTATTATATTTAAAGTGCTAGGGATATAGATAATATAGATTTTAAATTATAAGAGATAATTTATAACTTTAGTAAGCTTAAGGTTAGCCTTATTAAGATCTATTATTATAAAAGAGGTATACTTAATAATTCCCTTTACTAGTAAGTAATTAGTAATAATATTTATAGCTAATACATTAAATTAGGCTATTTTCCTTAGTTTCCTTATTCTCTATATAATTATAGCTACCTTTACCTCTATTAAGCTATATCTCTTTTTAATAGCTAAGGTTAGCTAGGAGAGAAATAAAATAGGGCATAGTTTATTACTATTAATATCCTTCCTAGGAATACTAGTGCTATTCTAATTAACTACTAATTAGAAAGTATATAAGCTAAAACCCTTTTTATATATATTAACCTTAAAAAAAAGGGGCCTTTTAGAGTTATAGTGCTAAAGTAGAATCTTAGTGTATAAGAGTTCCTAAATTACTTTAAAAGATATAATTTCCTACTTTAAAGGCATAAAACTTACCTACTAAGCTATATATTTTTATATTTACTTAAATAACCTAATAGGGAGTTTATTTTTCTTATAAAAGTCCTAAAGTATTCTAATCTTCCTATTCTATAGGGGTTTAATATATAAATTAAACTAAAGAACCTTTATATAAAGAAAACTAGCTATTTTAATAAAGATTTTAAGACTTAAGAGTATAGTAGGTATTTAAAGGTTTTTAAATACCTTAATATAGTTACTAGTATTAGTAATACCCTTTATATTTATAATAAAACCTAAGAGCTAAATTAATAAATAGCTAATAAATAACTTCTTAGCTACTATATATAGATAGCACTTCTTAAGGATTTTAAATATAATCTTAAGGTAGGCTAGATGCTCCTTAAGGGTATTAAAGAAAATTATAATATTATTAATATATACTTATATAAAGGCTTAGTGTTTATAGAATTACTTATTTATAAAGCGCTAAGCATATACTAGGGAATTCTTATATTCTTATATTATAATATAGAATACTTTAATTCCTCTTTTAAAGATAATTACTATTCTATTATAATACTTACGCTATATTAAAAGCTAGTTAAAGAAACTAAAGGCATTTAGAAGGGATATTTAATACTTTCTATAGGTATCCTTTATAATATCCCCTTAGTTAGGTAAAGGGTATATATTTAAAATAGTAATACTATTTATAGGTTTTATATTAATTACTACTCTTTCTTTACATTCTTTCTTAGTGTTATATTATATAAGGAAACCTAGGTATAGGTATAGTGCCTTTTCTCCTACCTTAAGGTAGAATACCTTATTAACTTTATACTTCTTATTAAAGATTTTATAAAACTTCTTAAAATCCTTTCTACTTAAGTAGTATACTTATAAGGGTTTTAGCTAATTTTGCTAACTATTAATAAAATTAATATATATTTACTCCTCCTTAGGCATTAGTACTACCCCTTAGTTATAGTAAATATTATATATATTAGTAAGTTTAATAAGTTTTTCTATAGCTACTAAGTTAAGATTTATAATTTTAATACTAAATTTATTTATAATAAATAGAATATTATTTAGGTATATAATACTATATAAAGGGATGCTGCTATTAACTACCTTAGGGTTAAGATTATTAGCTATATTCTTAGTATTTTTCTCTATCTTAGGGGGAAAGATATCCTTTAGTGTTATTAGCTTCTTATAGCCTAATAGGATATTAATATTATAACTATAAAAGGTAGAGAAATCCTTAATATTATCTATAGTAAAGTAAGAGTTTATAGAGTTTAGACTTTAAAGGTTTCTTAGTCTTTAGTTAGGCTTAATATAAATTAAAAGGTTTATAAAGTTATAAATTAGTAAGCATTTTACCTGCCTATAATCTATAATACTATTAAAAATTTAGTGGTTTTTTAAGATAAAGTAATAAACGCCTATAGCCTTATATATTATATAGTTTTTTTAAAAAACTAGTATAAATTCTAAGCTATATAGCAGTATAGTGATATAGTGTATTATAATAACCCTTCTAGTTAGGACTATATTAGTAGGGCGGAAAATATAGCTAAGGATAGTTATATTATATATAGATTAGAAAACAACCCTAGGGTTAATAAAGTTAATTTTAATGCTATAATTATATATAAAATCTATGCTAATTAATAATTTTAATATAAGCTTCTTTATTATATTAGTAGTTATAGTAAAGTAATTAAATACTAATTTTCCTTTAGCTTTACCCCTTATATAAAAGTTAAAGGTAGTGGTTTTTATAATATAAAAGGAGGAATTTATATTATTTATAGGTTTAGGCTTTTAGGTTCCCTATTAAATATTATAACTATTCTACTAAAGCCACTCTTTATTAATTAGTATTAATAAAGTCCCTATATTAAGGTAGATTTTATAGTTCTACCCTTAGTTATTAAAGTAAAGGTTTACCTTAAAATAGGTAGTTACCTTTCTTTTTCTAGTAATTTCTAGCTAATATAGCTTTATTACTCCTTTAATAACCTAGCTATTAGTTAGTCCTTTAAATACTATAATTTTTTTATAGTATATATTAAGGGGGAGTATAGGCTCCTTAGTGTAGAAAGCGTCTATAAAGTTAGATTTATTTTTATTTAAGTTACTCTTAATAATGCCTTCCTTAATTATATAGTATTCTAAGGATATAAGGTAGGACTCCTTAGCTTCTATATTAGAGTTATTTACTATAATTATATAGTTTATATTATTACCCTCCTTAGGCACCTATTTCTTATAGAATTATAGTTTATAACCTTTATAATTATACTAAAGGCGCTTAAAGGAGTTATAATATCTAAGCTTAGTTTCCTTCTATTGCCTAGGGGGGTTTACCTCTCTAGCATTAAAAGTAGCTATTAATGCATTCCCTTTAGGTTCCTTAGGGGACTACTATAGGGCCCCTTTATAACCCTTATAGAAGTAATTATAATTAGGTTAGAAAGGGTATAAATAGTTTTAAGGCTAGTAGTTCCTACTATTATATCTATTACTAAAATTATAATATTATTTATAGCTTTATAAGTATTAGTAGTAACTGCCTTATTAGTATTAGGGTAGGCTATAACTATTACTATAATAGCTATTATAGTAAGGTAGCCTATTTTAGTAAGCCTCTATAGTAGGGTAAGGGGTATTATTATTTATTAAATCTAGGTCCTCTATAAGGAGGTAGGTAGAGGCTTAGACCTTACTTCTCTTTATTTTATAGTAGGTTTTATTACCTAGAATAAAGTCCTTAAGGTTATGCTTCTTACTCTTTATTAAGTTAATATATATATTTTAATAGTTAGATTCTACTAGTTAGGGGTAGATTTACTAAAGCTTTATATAAAGCTTATAGTAGAGATAGGTAAAAAGCTAAAGATTAGTAAATTCCTTATTAGCTTTAGTATAAAAGAAAACTTTTATTATAAATTCCTATAGGGATATCTTAAATAATATATTATCCCTAGTAAATTTAGCTTAGTTAAGCTAGGTAATAGCGTTTTAAATTTTAATACTAAATTCTTTTTTAACTATAGTAAATATTAAGTTAAGGTTATAGAATATTATAGCTCTTTCTATATTATTAAAATGCTAGTAGTACTATATATATATAGCTTTATAGAAAAAATACTAAACTTAGTGTATAATTTATTCTTAGTAGTTAGGGCTAGCGTAGCTATAGTAATCCCTAATTGCTTAGATTTAAAGGTCTATATTTATAAAGATAGTGGATTTACCTTTATGTTTAATAGCCTTGCTATTAATATTATTTAGATCTATTTTAGAATTAAGGTATTTAATATTACTAAGTTTCTAGGAAGGTTTTACTAAATAGTTTATTATCTTTAAGGCTTAGGTAGCTAGATTATTATAGGGGTTTTTATCTTTAGGTTACTATTCTATAGGCATAGATAATAGTCCCTAAGCGTATATAGCGTTCCTAGGGGGTAGCTTATTATAGAGTAAGGGGTTATATAAAGTTTTATAGAACTCTCTATTAACTAGGTGCCCTTTAAGCTAAGAAGTCTTAGTATAAAGGGCGTTAAGAGTTACTATATAGGCTAGTTACATTTATATGCCTATTATCCTAAAAGATGCTATAAAGCATTATATATTTAAGGTTAGAACCTATTCTAAGGTTAATAAAGGGTGTTAGGCTTACTCTATAGTTTACTAGTAGGATTTAGCTAGTCTAGAAGTCTTTAGTGTAGCTATTATATAGGTTACTGCTTTATTAATTTCCTTTATACTGCTATAGTAAATCTTACTAAGGATAAACTCTTACTAGTTATATATATTAATAAAAAACTACTAGAATTTATTATATATATTAGGCTTATACTATTATCTCTAGAATTCTATTACCTATAAAAGAGGTATGTATTTTTTCTAACTATTAAGTAAGTAGGAAATTACTTTATTTTAATTAATTTCTATAGAATTTAATAGGGTTTCTAAAGGGGGATTTAATGCGCTAAAAGTTAGATAAGAATAGATTCTTATTTCTAGGATAATTTCTTAATAAGAGCTAGTGCTAATATAGTCCCTTTCCTATAAGGAAGAGTAGTTTTCCTTAGTATAAAATAAGATATTTAGGGTCTCTAGCAGTCCTTTAATTTCTATACTTACTATATCTCCTATTAACTTATCTTTAGAAACGTTATATATACCTATATTATAGGTATTTTCTATATATTTTAAATTATTCTTTAGTGTTATAGTCTTATTTCCTAATACTAGATTTACTTATTTAAAGAGGTATTTTAGCTTAGCTTTATAAATAATGCCTTTTATTAATTTCTACTCTATATTAACTATAGCGAAATTTATAGGGTTTTAGTAAATAAGTCTTTTAATAGCTAGGGGCTTTAGGTAAATCTAAAGGTTGCTATTAATATATTAATATTTAGTAAGAGTTTAAAGGTTTTTAATATTTTTTTATAATAAAAGCAGTCTCTTTCTATTCTTAAGGTTAAGAAAGTTTTAGTAAAAAGCCTAAAAATAGTAAATTTACTATAGTTAGTTTTTAGTAATAGAGCTAGTAATTAGAGAATTTAGGCTAATAGGTAGACTTTACTAGTTTTCTCCTATTATTAATATAAGGTTTACAGTTTTTATTATTAGCTTTTATATAGTAAATAGGCGTATAAAAGAAATAGTAATTACTACCACTTATTACGTGCTAGGTGTTATATATAAATAGGGGTACTTACACAAATAGGTGTGGTATATTATAAAGTTATAAGAAGAAGGAACACTCAAGTTACAGGTAGGTAGTTAAGTGTATATATGGTTAAAGTTGTTTTCTCTAGCTATGCGCGGCGGAACCCTCCTTTTGTAAGGTGGGTTCCGCCTCTGGGAGCGGACCGTAACAGCTAGAATTTAGTAATTTTTATAAGCCTAGAACTATATAACCTAGGGTATATTAAAAAGTACTAAATTAACTTAAAGATATTAAAAATAATAAAGGTAAGGCTACTAAGGATCCTACTGCTTTACTATATATAGTATTACTAAAGCCTACTATATTAAATAAAGCACTGTTTTTACTATTATAAAAATAGAGTAATTATAATGCTTTTAGTTAAATTTATACTATATTAATTTTACTATATTATAAAGGAGATTTTAATAAATATATTATAAAAAAGCTTATAGCTAAAGATACCTTACTTTAGCTATTATAAGATATAATATAGTTACTATTAGATAAAGAGTAATGCCTATAATAAATAGCTTTAATAAAGTAGTGTTATATAGTGTGTGGGTTATATATTATATAACCCTTAGTGGTAGTGTGTAGTGTGTAGGCTGTGTGTTATGTGACTCTTTTCTGCTAGTTAAAAAGACAAGGATTACTTAACTACTATATAAATTACTATGGGCGGCCGGTAACGGATGTCCTTAGCCACGGCCAGCCACATTTTTTGGTGCCGAATACGCCAGAGCTGGTGCCCGATAAACGGTCCCAATAATAATCGTGTCTGCGCGGGATGCAAAAAATATGTTTGCAGAAAATTTTGATCCCTGGCCCTGCTAGCGTCTGGCGACTGACGACCGGGGTACAGCCCAATAAACTTTTTTGCAGACGTCACAGACGAGCCTCTGTCCACCATGCCTACCTACTCGGCCTCTATTTCAGACATGACGATGACATGCATGACATGACATGACGTGAAGTGCGTACGTTCGTGGTGAGGACAGCGCCTGTTTGCGCAATGCGTCACCTTGCCACCTAGGACGTAATGAATCCTGCCTATGCCGTCGGTTGCTTTGTTTTATTGTTATTATCATTTGGGGGAGGGGGGAGAAGGAGAAAAAAGAAAAGAAATAGCCTGAGCAGCCTTGGGTATTCAACCAGGCTGTGAGCTGGCTGTGCATTCCGACATGGATGCACTGTGTCACACTGTCTCGGATATCCAGTTACGTCATAAGAGGGCTGGCCGGGTGTCGAGACAACACACCCTCCATGCAAGCATCCGATGGGACAGATTGAGGCCAAAAAAAAAGGGGGGGGCTACGAGCATACCACACTGCGATGCTACAATAGAATTCTCAAGACAAGAAAAGAAAGCCTATAGGCCCCACCGTTTCGGAATCAAAAAAGTGAGACACGGACGAGAAACAGATCTAATCAAAGACGTAAATTACTTATTGTATAGTTCCCTGTATGAAATCAAGTGCCTCCTCTTATTGAGCCTTGGTATACTGTATACCTAGCTCATCGGCGTTTGTCGTGACCTTGTCGGCGCCTGCGCGCACTCAACCAGATACGACGAGTTATTTGGAGGAGGCTCGGCAACTCTGAACGAGCGATTAAATAAATGATTAAATGATTAAATGAGAAAGGGTGAATACTTATGTAGGTACCGAGGAGTAGCATTGAACATTGAGCCCCACACCCTTCAAGCCAACCCCCCCTTGTTCCCCAAGCTGCCAGAAACCTCTCCCACCCACCAGACCAGATGCCCAGATGCTGCCATCCACTCCAATTCTGGACATCGTGTCCTTTCCAGACATGCATGCCAGCTAACAACTCTATGCACATTTTTTTTTTTTCGCATAACAACTCACCTCAAGTCAGCGGCTGTTTCGACTTTCCCCTCCGGAATCATCCTTTTCGAGCTTCCTCCCCTCTCTGCTCGCATCTCATCTCGACAAAATTCCAACCACAATTTAATTTCGCCTGATACCCGGCAACCCCTGCTCCGCGTTGGATGCCTGCGATAAGTCCGTCACCAGCCTTCTCCGTCATCACAAAACAGGCTTGCCGTTTTAATCGGCCCCTCACGACGGCCAGCCAGACGTCCTTCTGCTAGAGCTGCGATAGCTCTCGTTCTTATCAGGAACACCGTGTGACGTATCGAGCCAGGCGACTACACCAAAACTTGACTCAACTTGTCTCCGCTTGTCGCCGCTTGTCGAAGAAACCCCCGCTCCGGGTCCACCGTCACATGCGCAATCACCCTTTTTTTTTTTAAAAAAAAAAAAAAAAGAGACCAGAAAGAAGAAAGACAAAACGTCTCGATCGAGGAGAGTGGAAAAAGGATTGAAGCAAGAGAGTGGGAAAAAGAAAGAAAAGGAGAGGCGGCGTAAAGGGAGAGAAAACATATTTTTTTTTTAGAAAAAAGAAAATGCATACAAATATCCTCTCCCTCCTCCTCATCTTCACCCCCCTCACCGAAGCGACCACTCGACCCAGGAACGCCATCCTCCTCTCTCAAGTTGAAACTCTCACCCTTCGCGGCCACGGCGCCAAGACGACGCACCGCCGCGTCTCCCCCATCCCCCAGCTAAAATGCGTTTCCTCAAAGGAAATCTGCAACCTCTACGACGTGGAAGTCATGCGTTGCACAAACCAAGGGTTGTCATACGGCGATGAGGATATACAGTGGAGCTGTTCTGCATCGTTGCCCGAGGAGCTGAAGCTGGGGAGCACAGAGGTCATTTGCGAAGGGTACGCCAGCGCAGATGATCCGTATGTGCTCAAGGGGAGTTGCGGCGTCGAGTACAGCTTGTTGTTGACGAGAAAAGGGGAGGCCAGGTATCCGCACATTGCGAATCCGCACGGCGGCTATTTTAGCGACGGACACGGCGGGATAGATGGGTCGGCCGTCTTGTTTCTCGTCATTTTCGTCGGGGTACTGATTTGGATACTATCCTCGGCTTGTAAGGCGGCAGGTGACCCTGGCAGACAGGGACGGAGAACGGGAGGTAGACGAGGAGGAGGTGGTGGTGGAGGTGGCGGTGGTGATGATGGTGGCGGAGGCGATGGTCCTGGTGGTTTCGGAGGAGGCGGATGGGGATGGGGATCGAGAGACGATCCTCCGCCGCCGTATCCCGGAACGAAGCCTCCTTCTTCACAGTCTCAATCGTGGTACCCGGGTTTCTGGAGCGGTCTGGCGGGAGGCGCCACGGCTGGATACCTGGCCGGCCGTCGGGGACGAAACAACAACGGACGAGCCTACGACAATTACGGCAGCGGATGGGCCGGCCCAAGCAACACTTGGGGCTCCGAGCCTTCCTATCCTCGGCCATCTCCCCGGCCTTCTCCCGCGTTTTCTGCCCCCACCTCGCCATCTAACTCGTCTCAACACGAAAGCACCGGGTTCGGCTCGACTCGCCGCCGATAGATAAACCCCCTCTCTGTCTGTAATCTTAGCGATCTTTTCTAGTCATGAATAAAAAAATTAATATATATATATACATATGAATACTCAGATAAAGCTTCAAGGGAAATGAAAATAAAGCCACGTACTGCACCATTCATCACTACGTAGAAGCCTACCCAAGACGTAGTAAGTATGTATGTAGATACGCATTCATCAACGCATAAATCCATACCCAATCCTCTATCTGACCAAGCAACCAGCAGCACAAGCAATTCATGTAGCATCATAATTTATTGCTTTTACTTTTTTGCTTTTTGCTTTTCTTAATTTTTAATTCTTTTTTTAATTCTTTTTTTTTTTTTTTTGGATTCCATGTATCCAAAGAAGCTCCAAAACTCCGCTGCTGAACCCCCGTACTCCGCACGATTTTGGGGAGTTCCGTTCCGTATCCCATCCCGGTGCTAAGAAAAAACCATGTACACGTTGAAAGTTTACAATTCTTGAGGCCTTTTTCTCTCTCTCTGTCTCTCTCTTGTCTCTCTCTGCTCTTAAAAGTACAGTATCCAAAGTTTCAAACCGAAACATGTCGTCATCGTCTCTTTTTCCTCCGCAAGCAACACCGTGACGGATTTGCTCCTCTGTCACTTTCAGTTTAATAAAAAAAGCTAGGTAGGTGCCCCTAGACGGACTTGACATCGCTTGTATACCCGAATTCGTCGTAGTTGATGATGTACATGCCTGCAAAATGTCTTCGAGATATTCGTCCCGTCCGCATCTCGTCCAGCGCAATGACGTTGTTTTGCCTCCTTTCCCTTCCAAACGGCTGTGGAAAAAAGAAAGAAGTGAAAGTAGAAGAAAAGAAAAGGAAAAGGAAAAGGAAAAGAAGAAAAATGCTGCAATACTCTTTATTTTGGACATTCTTTCGTTATATTGTGCCATTAATGATGGACAGGCATCACGTCCATCTTATCAAAGGCTCGGGAGCATGTAGGACACTTGCGCATCCTGTTGCTGATACGGTCATCCACGCATTTATTGCAAAACAGATGCCCGCATGTCTTGAGTGCCGCGTTCTTGAAATTGTTTCTGCATATTGTGCAAAGCGCGAATGTCTGCACGAAAATATATGAGCATTCAACAAATCCAAGTATAGTAAAAAAAATTGAGAATTATTTTTTCCTTCCATGTGTAAATCATGCATCTGAACAAAACTTACCCGAAGCATTTCCTCTTCTTCCGACGAATTGCTTAATGCCTTGCTCTTCCAATTTTCACGGTCCTTTTGCGCGTGCTCAACCCGCACCTTTAATTTTTCCACCTCGGCCTCTTGAATAGTGTTTCGTTCTCTAATGGCAGCTGAGGCATTGTCTCGGGATTTGACAAGACTGGTGAGTTCACTGATTTGGCGGTGGAGAGAATCTGATCGTCTAACGGCCTCCAGGCTCGTTGATTCCATCTTCCTGTTTTCAACCGTAAGCGCCGAGTTGGTCTGCTTCAGATCGCTGACTTGCTTCTCCAAGTTTCCAATCAGCAACCGATTTTGTGCCTCCACGTCCTTTAGTTGCGCAATAATCTCAGCACTTTTGCTGTTTTGGTGTCTCAGTGATCGGATCTCATTGTTTCGCGTGTCGGCGTCTTTTCTTGCCGCAAAGTACTTCTGGTCTGCTTTACTTTTCTCGGCGATCAAGAGAGTGATTTTTTCTTCCAATGCAACAAAATCCATCACCTTCTTTTGCGCCAGATCCTTCATCTTTTTGTAAGCCTTTTCAATCGACGGAAGTTCCTGATTAATGGATTGAAAATCTGATTGTAACTTCTTGTATTTTTGGCGGATCTCATCGTGTGAAAGTTCTTGGTTGTCGTCTGCGTCAGTCATGTCCTGATCTTCCGTGGACTGTTGCCGGGAGATTTGAGACTCTAAAGCGGCAATCCGATCGTCTTTGGCGCTTAGTAAGTCTTTAATATGCTCCATCGAGTTCCGCTCTTGCTCCATACTAGCCTTTCTTTGCGTATTTTCGGCCAAAATCTCGTCCCTTGCAGAACGCACCCGGGCAAGGTCTTGATCCCTCGATATGATGTCAGCCTCTAATTCCTGCGTCACCTGGTTGGCATCGGCCTCGAGCTGGTTCTTGTACGCAGTACGCTCTGCTTGGAGTTTCTCAGCCTCCTCTCGAAGGTGCTTATTCGTAGCTTCCAGGTTGTTGATTCGCTTGATGAGGTCTTCGTTTTGTGCCTTGAATTGCTTGAAAACATCTGTTCGAATAAAATCTTCATCCGTCCACGTCTCTCGTCGTGCCTTGAGTGTTGAATTTTCGTCCTGGAGAGTCTTTAATTCCGAGAGAATAGAGTCCAGTTGTTCTTTCTGTTTCTTTGCTGCTGCAGTCACTTCCTCGTATTTGAGAAGCAATTCATCGGCAGAACCGCTAACATCATTTCGATCCGAACTTCCCGCATTTCCAGCGGTCGCTGCCGCAGCTGCCGCTCCGGCTGGACGAGTAGAGTTGGCAATAGCTTGCTGTTCTAATTTTTGCACTTGAGCACTCCTGGCGCGATCCAGCTTTTTCTCCGCTTTGAAGTAGCGCAATGTGGCGGCATTCAACTGCTCTGAGAGCTGATCCTTTTCTGTGTTCAATCGGTCCAACTTCAGCATATAGTCTTTCTGCGCTGCAAGCAACTTATTCACTTTCGTCTCTAGCGACGCTGCGTCTGGCGTCAACGAATCACGTTGAGCAGATAAGCGGCTAAGGAGGGACTCGGCTTTCGTCTTGATGGTCTTGCCCTTGTCTTGTAGATGAGTTTGGAATTCGTTCAAGTCTTTGAAGGTAATTCCGCTTAGGTATGGCGGGTCTGCGAAGGTACCGACCTGTTAGTTACATGCCTCGGGCCAAGAAGAGAAGAGTAGGTTTATTTGTTATGTTACCAGGAGTAGCGGTATTGTCTAATATTTGAGCTTCTGCCAAGAGTTCCACTTCTTCGAGCAGCTAGACCAATGTCATATTAGCAACCGGATCTCAAGCTCCGTGAATGCTGAGAGACTTACTTGACGCCACCACGCATCGATTATTCTCAAGTGATCATCATGATGTACACATCGTTTATGCAGTTCTTCGAGACGGGACTCTGCTGTCGCAGCCTTGCGGCTATATTCTTGCATCTGACGGTAGATCGCACCCTTGGTATAGGCCTTCAAGTGGAGGTTAGCAAATTTGATGCATTCAAGAATGAACCCAAAACATATACCAAGAGAAAGAAGAAAAAAAAACCGAAAAAAAAAAAAAACAAGGCCGACATCCAAAACATATAGAGAAAGGATTCTCCCCAAGGTATTCCAGGATATACGTGCCGCTATTGAGTCCAATAATATTGCCCACGCGACCACAGTGTTTCTTTGCTCACGACAAAATCTCGCAGACGCAATCATTCGGATCAGGAGCATCGGAACAATCGTCCCCGGAATACCTGGAAAGGTGATTTGGATGCCATGTTGCCATCTGCAAAGGGGGGATTTTGAACGTCATGCTCATGCGACGCTTACCTCGACCCAGCCTTCTTCCTTCATTTCGACCGCGTCATCTTTCGTCTTGGAACCATTAATGGCGACTCTCTTGCTTGGGGGAGGAGCAAGATCATCGGCGCCGCCGATGGCGGCCCTTTTCCTGTCCTCCATCTTGAGAAGCACAGATGGATGAGGCGAGGGGTGCTGTGACGTTGCTACAGGCATCAGACAACACGTCAGAAGACGAAGCCCCCGATCTCAGGAAGAAAAGGGATTCAGAGCGAGAGCTGGTTGCGGCGTTGAAGCTCTAGAGCCACGTCTCGTCCTGCAGCTGACGCCTTGAGGGCTGTCATCAAGCGAGCTGCGTAAGAAGTTTGCCTAGAATAGAAGAGGGTTGGTGATGGGGGGGAGAGAGTGATCAAGACCAGGAGTTGAAATTTCGAAGTCGACTCGCAAATCAGAGAGGTACCGGCTGCTGGCGCTAAGTCGGGATTAGCCCCACACTTTTCTTGTTTGGGATAAGCGTCGTCGATGCCTGCAGTCGGATAAACGTCGCTTTTATATCGATAAACTTGGGACTGGGGCAGCCCCACGTCCATTTCTTGAAGTTGCACTATCACAATTCCGTTCGAGTCCGCCCATGGAAAAAGGAAGAGAGAAGGGGACAAGAAGAAAAAGAAAGAAGAAAAAGACAGTTTGACGACTTGCCGAGCCCTGCAATGAAGTGAAGTTCTCGTTGGCTGCGTTTCAAAAATTATCCGCGGGTGCCACTCTTTTTTCTCCTTTTTTGTTGACCTTTCTTCTTTTTCGTTCATCTAACATGAGTTCCATGTTCAAGAAGAAAGGCGGCCTTGCCTTCAAACCCAAGGCTCCAGTTGTGCGAGCAAGACCACAGGTCTCTACCGCGAAACCTACGACAGCACCGGCATCGGCACCAGCACCGGCTCTGGAAACGGTACCACAATCCGCAATTGAAGTGCCTTCAGAAACAATACCAGAGATCGGAACAGAGCCAGAGGATACCAGTAACGATCCTCAAACTCGCCCAGCACAGCAGAGAGATTCACAAGTGGCTGTAGAGGATGAAGTTGGGGATGAAAAGCAGAAAGATTCGCCAGTAGGGTCCAGGCTAAGTACTAGAGGGGCGTCACAGAGCCAACAATCAGACACTGCGTCGATACCCTCGATATCACCGTCAGGAGGACAGACTGCTGCTCAAAGCGACGAGATCATAGAGCCCAGCCCAGTTGTAGTCGAAACCACTCAAGATGCTCCTCATGCAGAGTCAGTATCTGGCGACCGCACGCGGCGTCAGTCGAATGCCCATCCCCCACCACAATCATCATCAATAGAGAGCACTATCACCACCACCACTACTATTACTACTACTACTACTACTATTACTACGGCCGCTACCGATAAAACCACACCCTCCGTGGAGGAACATGCCGTCCCCAAGCCGAGAGTATCGTCCAACGAAAACCAAGATATTCCTACGACAGCCCCAGTAGAAGAAACAGCAGCAACTCAAGCCGCAGAACCTGCGCCAAAGCGAGCGAGGACACGGAAAAAGGCCAATACAGCGGGCGAAGATATAATACCGGCAGAGGGCTCACAAGAGGGTGAGGCCACCCATGGTGAATCATCACGCCCGAAAAAACGCCAAAAGAGGACAACAGCACAGAAACAGGATGGTGAAAGTCGACCCCCGTCAGTGGCGCGGAAACGTAAAACACCTACCCCAAACACCAATGGTTCCCGATCAAGTTCGCGGCGAGCGCGGTCCATGACACCTGACGATGCGGAAACCCAGGTCGTTGATTTGCAGAAGCTCAAAATGTCTGATCTTACAAAGGATCTGCGGATTGGCAAAAAATTCAGTCGACATGACGAACTTCGCGAACGCGAACGCAAAGCCCGGTTGAAAGCCAAACTCGAAAAGGACAGCGAGACACCCAGCGAAGCAGGAAACAGCAATAACAGCAATACCACCAGCATCACGACTAACGACAAGACATCGCAATCGCCCGCCCCAGACGGCACTCAGTCAAAATCGGCCAAGTCCAACACAAGCGACGGCACATCGGTGCCTGCTCCGGCCGCCAGTACAGGACCGCAATTCCGCATCGTGGACGGCCAAATCGTCGTGGACCAGGACTCGCTCGTCATGGACCGACACGCCCGGGCGGCGGCCGCCCAAGCAGGCGAGGACATGGAGACGATTGAAGAAAACGACTTTACGCGCCTCATCACGTCCTCTTCCTTCATGAACACCTCCAAGCTCAAAGGCCCCAACATCTGGACCGAAGCCGAAACCGAGCTCTTCTACCGCGGCCTCCGCATGTTCGGCACGGAATTCGAAATGATTTCCAAAATGTTTCCAGGAAAACAGCGCCGACACATCAAGCTCAAATTCAACCGCGAGGAGCGCCACAACCCCAAGCGCATCGACGCCGCCGTCATGGGCGAAAAGACCATCAAGATGGATCTAGACGAGTACCGCGCCTTTACGGGCGCCGAGTTTGAGCCCGTAGAGGACATTGAGGCCGAGCAGCGCAAAATTGAGGAGGAATACGAGGCAGAGAGGCAGAGGGTCGCGGATGAACAGGCTGAGATTATGCGCAAGAAGCGCGAGGAGCTCTTTGCGGATGACGACGACGGCGACCCGAGGAAGAAGAAGGGCAAGGGGAAGAAGAAGGGCAGACAGGCTATTTCGTATGGATTAAACGGGGAGCCCATTGTCCAGGAGGGATAGATTATCGTAGCACGTATACACAATGGAATAAGTATTTATACTTTCTTCTCTTTTTCTCTTCTTTTCTTCTTCTTCTTATTCTTCTGCTTTTTTTTTTTTGAACTGGCTTTCTTCTCGCTTTCTTCTCTTATTTTTCACTATATCCTAGTAAAACTACCCCTCATGAAACAAGCCCAGTCGCCGCCTCACCAATCCTCTCAAGAGAATAGCAAAAGCGCATAGCGAGAACCCAAAAACGCAGCCCTCCAAAGAAACCTGCTGCAATATGCCATACATGTATATGTATATGTATATGTACATACACATATGACAATCTCCTTCCCATCCACCCTGACTTCAACGTCAGTCTCCAGCATCATCCATCCACCTCCCCATCCGCACCATGAAAATACAACCCCTGCTCTTAAAGGACGCTTCGTTTCCGCTTTTCGGGTCCCCCTTGTGCTTCACTGGAGCTTCTGGGAGGCAGGCACGGGATGGGAGGTGAAGGGACCGGGACGGCAAACTCTTGCTGTAATGGGTCAAACTGACTGCATCTGAAGATGGGGGGGGGGGGTTGGTGCTTTGGGGGGCTGGGATTCCATGTTATGCTTGGGAGTTGTATGTCACGGAAGGGGGCTGTTGATTGGGTTGACAGGGGGGAGTGCAATTTCTTTTTCTTTCTCTGTTTGGGTTTCGTTTCTATTTTCTCTTTCTGTTACTGTTGCTTCCTTTTTTTTTTTAAGAAACAAAATTTAAAGAAGTAAAGAAGTAAAGAAAAAGAAAGAAAA
>AFRA01000333.1:0-32277 GCA_000223055.1 Claviceps fusiformis PRL 1980
AGAGAGAGAGAGAGAGAGAAAATTAAACCAACTGACAATCCCAATCCAGATCATTCTCCTCGCATTTTCCGGCTCCATCATTGCCAGCGCAGTCTACTTCCTCTGGCGAGTGGCCCAGTTTCCGCAGATCAGCAACCTCGATGCCACCCTGATTGGCGTGACCATGACGACCGTCACCTTTCTCTGCGCATACGGCATCGGCAGCGGTCGTGGCAACCCGATCGAGAGCTCCCTCTTGTTTGCCTACGTCGTCCTCTGCGTCTACCAGATCTTCACCGACTATTTGCCCTCCGAAGTTGGTGAAGAAGCGACGGCGCAGCCCGAGATCCCGCCGCTGCCTCCCATCATCATGGCATCGTACTCGACGTTTCTGCATGTATTGGGCTCGCTGCCGTCGGCGATGCATTCGTCTCTGGCCTTCCTGTACGCCGCGTTCCAGACCATCACCCCCTCCGTCATCATCTCGCTGGCTTACCGCCTCCTTGTCTTTTACTCGGCCACGCGCATCATTCCCTCGGTGCGGGATCTGGGTGCCCGCGCGCTCATGGACGACCCAAGCTTCGAGGAGTCAGAAACGGCAAACAAGGTGCTTGGTTTCCTGAGCTGGTTCTCGCCGTCGATTCTCGTGTCGGTCTACACGAGCTTACTACTGCAACACTTTTCGACGAGCGACGGGCCCGACGGATGGACCCTTCGAGGCGGTGACGTCGGTGGCAGCACCTGGCGATGGATTAATGTCGGGCTCACCATTGTTCTCTACGGGGTGGAGCTCTATCTCGACACGGGCGAGTCCGACCACTGGAAGGTCGATTAAGGAGGGAGGAAGCCACCCAGCTTCGCGCAGACTGGAGAGAGAAGGGGAGTGAGTTGTTGAGGGAGACGAAGAGACGGAGACGGAAACGGCCTCGTGGTGGTTTTTCTTTTTCTTTTTCTTTTTCTTTTTTTCTTTCCTTCTTCTTTTCTCTCTTTTGGCTCTGAAGTACTATGTCAAATGGATACCATCTTGAAAAAGTCGCTCGTCCTCCAGCTGCTGGAGGCGGAAACAAGACGGGGGCGTGCGTGTACGTGGGAGGAGGCAAGGTGAGCTAGCAATGTGATGGATGGCATGTCTAGTCATGCCGTTCTTGGGACATGGTCGAGTGGGAAAAATAAGAGGCTCAAAGAAGCCTCAAAGTGGCTATGCGGGCACTCTGGCTGGACAAAAAAAAGGCGGCTCATGACCGGCAATGGCGTTATGGTAGTGGGATTCTTTTTTCTTCTTCCTTTTTTTTTCTCTTTCGTTTCTTGTTCTTGTTCTTGTTCTTTTCCCGTCTTTTTTTCTTCTTCTTCTTGTCGGAGCATGGCGATAGTGATTTGATATGATTTGCTCCTTTGTCGAGAAAAAGGCATGCTTGGGCCGTAGTGTGTGATTGTGATGCGGTGTCTGGTGTATTTCATGCATGACTTGGCAAGCTGAAACCAAAGCTGCAGGACTTGTGAGGCCGTGGCAGGTCTGTGGCTGCTGATACATGTACCGAGCTGTCGAGCTGTTGGGAGGGGAGGGGGAGGCCGCCCGAGTTACGCGCCTGTGCTCTCATTTCGTTGGCGATGGGAGACTTGAGCTGGTGAGTTTGACCTGTGTTGGAATATGATGGACTTTCTTTTCTTTTTATTCTTTTTTTATTCTTTTTTATTCTTTTTTTTATTCTTTTTTTTATTCTTTTTTTTATTCTTTTTTTTATTCTTTTTTTTATTCTTTTTTTTATTCTTTTTTTTATTCTTTTTTTTATTCTTTTTTTTATTCTTTTTTTTACTCTTTTTTTTATTCTTTTTTTTTTATTCTTTTTTTTTTATTTTATTTTTTTTATTTTTATTTTTTTTATTTTATTTTTTTTATTTTTATTTTTTTTATTTTTATTTTTTTTATTTTTATTTTTTTATTCTTTTTTTTTTTCTTTTTTTTCTTTTTTTTATTCTTTTTTTTATTCTTTTTTTATTCTTTTTTTATTCTTTTTTTATTCTTTTTTTATTCTTTTTTTATTCTTTTTTTATTCTTTTTTTTTATTTTCTTATTCTTTTCTTATTCTTTTTTTTATTCTTTTTTTATTCTTTTATTCTTTTTTTTTAATTCTTTTTTTTTCCAAATTCTCTTTTTAACCCCTGCTTCCTCATCTTCTTTTCTGCAGATGGCGTGTCTTGGACGTTTATCTGCAGGCTGGGCTGGGCTGGGCTGGGCGCACACGCACACACACACACACACATTGGGTCTCGCGGCCCTGGCTTGCATTCTCCCAACATTGAACATGGAAACTTCAACAACTTGCCTGGATGCACCCGGTGCTTTTCAACCACCCTTCATCACTCCATCACGACAACCCCGCCTTTCATCCTCTCCTCCTCCGCCTTGATCGACTTGATCGACTTGATCCCCTTGATCGACTTGATCGACTTGATCCCCTTGATCGACTTGATCCCCTTGATCGACTTGATCCCCTTGATCCCCTTGATCCCCTTGATCCCCTTGATCCCCTTGATCCCCTTGATCCCCTTGATCCCCTTGATCCCCTTGATCCCCTTGATCCCCTTTCTCCTCTACCTTCTTCTCTTCTACTCCTTCTTCGTTCCATCTTCCAAATCCAATCCCGCCAACATGTCCCCTCCCCCTATCTCCCAAACCACAATCCCCATGGCCGGCCTCTTCGTCGACGTCTACGGCCTCGGTGAACTGCCCCCTCCCGTCGCCTCTCCCTCGTGCTCCTCCTCCAAGACCATCCCCCTCACCTGTCTCTGGCTGCTCCATCCGCGAACCCGCTCCCGCAGCTCCATGCAGGACATTGCCCGCCGCACCGTCCACGCCTGGCACCAGACCGACCTCCATGCCTCTCGTCGGCGCGGCCTCATCGCCCTCGCCTTCGACATGCCCAACCACGGCTCGCGGCAGGTCTGCCAGACGAGCAACCTGGCCTGGGAGCAGGGCAATCTCTCCCACGCCATCGACATGGCTGCCATGGTCGGCGGGGCCGCCTCGGACGTCAGTCTGCTGATGGGCCTGGTGGGCGGGTATCTGGGGAGGGGGGCTGATGTCGATGCCCATGTGTGCCTGGGATGGAGTTTGGGCGGCCATGCTGCGTGGTGGTCCTTGTTTGGGGAGGAGAGGATGGATGGGGGGGTTGTGGTGGTGGGTTGTGCGGATTTTGTTTGTGAGTTTTTTTTTTTCCTTTCCTCTCTCTTTCCTTTATATTTTCTCTCGACTTGTGTTTTGTTGTTGTCACGGCTGGACTGGTTTTTCTTGGTCGGCATCGTGTGCGTGAGGGTCGATATGCGGTTGGATCATCAGATTGAAGAATAGAGGATGTCACGGGGTTTGATGGACAATTCGAAGACGCATGGTAGAGGCTGCAAGCTGGGACAGATGAAGCTGCTCGTTGTTGTCCTCTTGCCGCTTCCTTGACTCTTTTGCATCTTCCTTGACCGTCGCTCTCCCATTTTCTGTCGCATCTCTTGGACCACCCTTCACATCTCCTTTCACATCGCTCTACGCATCTCCTCTTTATACCTCTCCGCGCACCTCATTCCTCTTACGTATCCTGCCCCATCTCCCACCGTTCCCCTCTACCGATCTCATCTCATTTCAGCCTGTCACATTCCCCCCCCCTCTCCAACTTCATCTTCATCTTCAACTAACTTCCCCCCAGCCCTCATGACCAACCGCCACAAACAATGTCCCCTCGATACACCGACTCCCTTCCTCGGAAGCCACTATTTCCCCCCTGATCTCCTCTCCACTGTCCGGTCTCACGACCCCAAGGCCATCCTCTTTGGCACCACATCCGTCCCTCCTCCGTCGACTGCCCCCTCCGCAGCCGAACAGGCCCGTCTGCGGGGAATTCTCGACGCCCGAGTCCGGGGCAAGAAGATCCTGGCCTGCTCGGGCAGCGACGACCACCTCGTTCCGTATCAGCGGTCCGCGCCGCTGATGGCGTTGCTCAAGCATGCCACCGCACCGGGCGGCTGGTATCAGGACGGGGGGGTTGTGCTGGAGGATAGGGTGTACGAGGGGGTCGGACATGCGTTTGGTGCGGACATGGCGAGGCATGCTGTTGAGTTTCTGGTCAAGGTCGTGGCGGAAGGGCCGAGGCGTAGGACTTGATGGAGGTGACCTGTTTCTTTTCTTTATATATTTATTGCACACACCCACACACCCACACACCCACACACATATATATCATGTATGTATGTACGTATGTATGCATACAGAAGAATGAATGAATGAATGACGCTCGCCACGAAAGAGACGCTCAGTTCCTCACACTCCTAGACGCCGTGCCAGCCCACCATTCCGCAGAAAGCGACCCCTTATCCCCTCCGCAGACGGGCACTGTCCAGAGCCCTCCCCACAATGGCATCGCCGCGGCGAAACACTACCGCTGCACGTCACTGCCGCGGCTTTCAAACTGCGATGTAGTTTTTCGGGCGTAGGAAGAGATGTATGAGCATGTGGAGAGAGATGTGTCACCGAGGTCTTTTTTTTTTTTTTTTGTTTAGAATGTAGTTTGAATTCCCCTGCTGCGGCTTTCGCATCGCGACTCCATATCCCTAAAAAGAAGGACATGCATAAATATAGAGATTGATACACAGCCAAGACTTCATATTTCATAGGTCATCCCCCCTCCCCCCTCCCGCTTACAAGCGCCTCCTCCGAGTCCTCTCCGACAAAACACCCTCCAGGCCCTGCCCGTCTCGCTCCCCCGTCCACGCAGCCCCCTCCCCGAAATCCCCCTGCCAAACCCCCCATATGTTCCTCCTCGCCCTCTTGCCCGCCAACACCTCCCGCTCGCCCCAGGCATCCCCCTCCCACTGGTCCACGGCGTTTCGCTCCCCCCTCAGGGTGACCTCCCCGCGGGGGCCGTCCATCGGGGGATCGATGCCCACGAAGCGCACCTCCCGGGCCGACCAGCCCATCTCTTCGCAGTGCCTCCTCACCCGCGCCCCCTTGAAGGCGTGGCTCACGATGGTGAGCCGCTTGGGAAAGACCCCGAAGTGCTCCCAGAAGAGCGTTTGACTGAAGAGGATGTTGTGGAAGGAGTCCAGAGCGCGGTGCTCCAGGATGATGTCCTTGGACGTGGGGGGCGGGTCGAGCAGGTCAAAGTAGCTGTTCTGGCGGGCGAGGTTGGCGTAGGACTGGGCTTCGGAGACGGCTGTTTCGGGACGGGTGGGTGCGCTTGTTGGGGAGGTTGGTTAGTGTGTCGGGTGAGGAGGGTGCTTTAAATATGGCTGTGACAGGAGGTGTGTGTGTGTGTGTATGTGTGTGTATGTGTGTGTATGTGTATGTGTGTGTGTGTGTGTATGTGTGTGTATGTGTGTGTATGTGTGTGTGTGTGTGTGTTTGCGTACGTGTGTACGTGTGTACGTGCGTATGCATGATGTAAATGTGCTTGGAGACGTGAAGAGAATGAGAAAGAAGGAACCTAGGAACCTAGGGACCTAGGAAACGAGATGAAAGAAGATGAAGCGGTTTTGCAACTTGGTTGGAGAGACGAGGACATCTCCCGCCCGGATAACTAGAGAGCGATTGTATATATGTGTATATAGGAAACAAAGACAAAGGCAAAAAGGGAATAGAAAATAGAAATAAAAAAGAAATAAAAAAAGAAATAAAAAAAAGAAATAATAAAAAAAAAAAGAAATAAATAAAAGAAATAAAAAGAAAAAAAATAAAATATAAAAAAAAGAAAAAAAATAAATAAAAAATAAATAAAGAAATAAAGAAATATAAAAGAAGAAAAGAAGAAAAAAGAAAGAAAAAAATAAGTAAATAACAAAAAAACCTACCCCGAAAACGCAAGCACAGAACCGTCCCGATCCTCCGCCAGACAGTGCAGCCCAGCCCGAATGTGCTCCACAAAGGTGGGTGTCTCGCCGCGCTGAAACTCCGCAATCAGCCATTCCGACTCGTCGTGGCCGAGAGCCGGTCCGCCGGTGTAGATGGCGTGGCAGCAGACGATGATGAGGTGCGTGGGGGCGGGGCCGGTCATGGTGGAGGTGAAGGGGCGACTGCAACATGCATGTGTCTGCTATGAGTATAGGGTATAGGAGGGTTTGGAGCGGCGAGGGCGAGGAATCGATCATGGGAGTGAGGAGGGCGGACGAAGGAGAGAGGAGGGCCATCCGTGGATATCATGTGATTCTCACTGGTGGGGGAGACAAAGTCTGGGGAGGGGGAAGGGGGCGAGGTTTTTGGAGGACGGAATACAAAGGCATTGAATTGAAGGAATGAAAAAAAAAAAGCATTGGATTGAATTTGTGGAATGACTTTCCGTCCAACGTGGGGTCTTGCTGCGTGCTTCTTTTTGTTTGTATTATACAGGGATATGTACAGAATCGGGGGGTTTCGGGTTTTCCGCAATGCCATTTCTTCTACCTCGCGTCGTCTTGGCCCGTTGCTAACTACGCTCCGTGTCCTCGCCCTGCGACTCTCTCCGTAATCGCCGTCGAGTCCACTTCCCCCGCCGGTCCTCTTTTCCGTCCCATCTCGCAGGACGGCCGCTTTCGTCTCCGGCCATCGTGTTGCTGCTGTCCGTTTCGTCCTCTGGCAGTAGCGCAATAATGCTATTCTTGACCCTCTCCGGCTTGCCGAAAATCTCTTCGTGGCTCAGGTATTTCTTCTCACGGTCCACGACATGTCCTCGCACCCGAAACATGGCGCGGTTGTATGCTTGCAGGTGCTCCTGGCGCCTCGCTTCAAACGTTTGCAGGCTGTTGGAAAGCGCGGCGTCGTTTGCACCGTGGAGGAGATCGCGCTTGATGCTGCGGATCGCTTGCTGGTACCCGTCGGCCTGATTTCGATGGTGAGCTGCTGCCTGCTGAAGCTTGCGGATCCTCTCGGGGACTACTGGTGATGCTGGACGTTCGCCCCGGAAGATGGGACTGTTGGCTGGGGAGAGGCGCCAATGTCTTCTGGCTTGCTTGAACTCCCTAGCCTCTTCAGATGTCAGTGGCCTTTCGCGGGACAGCTGGATGTAGCGCCAGAGTTGAGACCGACCTGGCCGCCTTGTCTTGATCTTCCTGCTCGGGTCCACCCCTTGCATCTTGTAAAGCTCCCGTATCATGTACAGGCTTCCCGTGACGACTAATGGACCCTCGTCGCCCGCGCGACTGCACGCCCACCGCACGCCTGCGTCGATGGTGGCATCCCCGCCGTAGATTTGCGATTCGTCTGTAATGACAGAGCAGGCCACAAAACGACCGAGCTCGGCTGGCGCTGGCGGCGGATCGTTGGGGCACTGCGTATATTCGACGAAAGCAAGGTTGTCTTGAGGCCGGATCAGGGCCTCGATCATGTCGGAGAATGGCTTCGACTTGCTGGAAGAAAGACCCATGACCCAGGTGACCGGTTCAGTCCCCCTGCGGAGGTTTCCATCAACATAGGCCGCCAGTGCCTTCACCCCAAGCATGTTGTGTGCTCCATCCACGAGGACGGGCTTTTGCCGGGAGCCACTGGTCAGTCCCGACACACTGACTTGTTCCATCCTGCCGGGCAATCGTGGTTGAAGCGACAGCAACTTGTTCACGTCAATCTGCAGATTCGGGAACAAGTTTCGGAATGCCAGGGTGGCGCAAAGCAGGTTCTGTTGCTCGTAGCCTTGTAACCGAAACCTGTCTGTGTCGAGATGCTCAATCAGAGGCAATGCTTTGGAAGACAGATTGATTTGCGTGCCAACCGCTTGCGCGTGTTTTCGGAGGACGTCTATTACCGACGAGGAATTCGTGTGATCGACAATACAAGGCACGCCGGACCGCATGATGCCCGCCTTTACCTGGGCAATCTCTTCGACCGTGTTGCCGAGGTACTCCTGGTGATCGAGGTCAATCTTGGAAATAACCGTGACAGCTTTCTGTTTCATGGCGTTGGTTGCATCCGTGGCGCCGCCCATGCCGACCTCGACGATGCCGTATTGTACATTCATCTTGTTGAAAACACGAAAGGCGGCGGCCGTGTCGATTTCAAAGGGCGTCAGGTCTCCGGGATCCTCGCCAAGGGCAAATGTCCAGCCCGAGGCGACCCTTTTGTAGGCAGCCTCCACATGCTGGAGCTCCATCTCATACATGCGTCTGTTTACGTACAGGCCGTTGATTGTGATGCCGTGATGGCGCTCCGGCAATGCTGGTGAGATATATGTGCCGTGACTTATGCCAGAGAGCTTGAACATGGCGGCGAGCAGAGCACATATCGAGCCCTTGCCGTTGGTGCCGCCTACGTGGACACCGGTCCATCTCTGATCGTCGGCCACAACACGGCTGATGCGCTCCAGGCCGAGCTTGATGTTCCGCTGTGCCGTGGCCGCCTTTTTCTGGGCGGGCATGACGGCCCTGATGCGGGCCAGAGCTCGCTGGATGTCCTTGGATGCCGGCATGGCGCTGGCCTCCTTGTCCTCTTGTCCGTCGGCTTCTGGCACACACCGAGTTGGCCCCCGGGCTATGACGAGAAACAGCACGAGCACCTCATGAACGGCGGCTGCTGCTGCTGCTGCTGCTGCTGCTGCTTGACAGATGCTGGGTCGCGCGGCGGTCAGGTCAAAATGGTGTGTCGATAAACAGCTGATGACGGTGGCAGTGCAGGGCAGAAGGTGATGTTGGATTTGGGTCTGGGTTCGGCTTTGTAAAAACTCGTTCATGCAATGACGAATGACGAATGACGAATGACGGCTCGACCGATGGAGGCTCGACCGATGAACGAGGCTGCTTGTGCAGGCACCAGCCACAGCTACCGTCGCATGGCCGTTTCAGAACTTGGGGCTCTAGCCACAGTTTTTCGTGGGTTGCCGGTGCCTTGTTGTGGTGCGTAAGCGGGTGCGTGTGCGGGTGGTATCAGAAAGAAGGAAGGCGGCTTGGCTGACACGGCGGAGGAGGTAGCTGCCAAGTACCGACACACACATACACCAGCACAACATATACACGCCGTGTACATGCAGTCCTGATATCAGGGCGACCACGAGGAGCCCATCACGACAACGTTCAAGGTTGGTAGACGGCGCGGCGTCACCAGCTCCACATGTAAAAAAAAAAAAAAAAAAAAACCTTTTAGCCAGCCGCCGACACCGTCGCGGCAGAGCCACACGCCCCTGCGGGGAAAAAAAAAGGAAAAAACTAAAGAAATAAAGAAATAAAGAAAATTCTGGCGCCAAGAGCCTGCACGAGGAGACGTGTGATTGAAGCGCAAAAGCGGAAGGCGTGTTCCGGCGCGCCTCCCCGGCTGGCTCGCTCACGCCCGCATGCAATACCAAATAAACATTGAATCCACCAATCCACCACTCGTGCGCTTCCCGCTTTCGATCCAGTCGTCCCCATTCCCATTTCCGTCTCCGCCCTCGTCAGACCCCCTTTTCCCGTCGTCTCCATCGTGCGCTTGCTCATCTCTATCGTACAAGCCGGGTCTGGTTTGTCCTCTGCGCTCGCACGCTCTTAGCTTCACCCGGTTGTTCCGTGTCGAGTTCTGTCTTTCAAATCTCTCTCCCCTCCCTCTCTCCTTCCCTCTCTTTTGTTTGGTGATTCTCTCTCTGCCTCTACTTGGTTTTGGGTCGTGTCGCGGGGGAGAAAAAAAAAAATCTCCAAGAAATCCGGTCACGCCGACCAACTGGGCAAACGAATCCTCCGTCCAACAATCGTCGTCTGTTGAACAACCGCCTGCAAAACGACACACCGCGTCTCATTTCGTGTATCCAGCTTCATCTTACCCAGTCGCGCTCTATTCTCGTTTTTTTTTCCCACGGCACGATGGGTCTTCCGTAAGTTTTCTTTTTTCTTTTTTCTGCTTGTACAGCCTCTGTTGCCGAAACAGTCAAACAGTCTAGGCAGCTAGTATCGCGATTGTCGCTCTTGCGTTTTCACCGGAGCGACCCGCGCGACATGTATCGCTGTCTACTTGCTTTCTTCAACCTTTCTCTGGCATTGTTCCTGCGCGACATGCATACTCTTCCTCCTAGTTCGTCACTGCATATGAGAAGTAGGGCCTCTCTCTGCGTCGCATCTTTACGCACAGCCACGGCGGCAATTGCCCCTGCCATAACCCCCAGGTTACGTGCATTTTCTCCATCCTTGACACAGCTAACACGTCCTGTTTTCTTTCTAGATTATTTGTTGAGCCGGCTAAATCCGCGTCATCGAACAAAGTGTCCTTCAAGGACAGCGCAAACTCGCCGTCCCACGCCGACTCGCGACGTCCATCAAGCAGATCGGAGATTAGCGACCGTCGCAATGGTATCAGACGCGCCGGCGTACGCATCTATGGTCCGGTACAGCGGACCACGCGGAACTCTCGCGATCAGCGTTATCTTCCCTGGGTGGAATCGCCAAGGCAGCACGATCGGTCGGGCTCCTTGTTGGCCAATCCCTCAACTCGGACATTTCGTCCATATCAAGAGGCCTTGCTCGGCATGACGGAAAGTGACGATCGTCGCGGAGAAGCTGTTGACGAACGTTTGGGCCTACCCAGTCTAGAAAGCTGGCAAGACTGTCCGACGCCCCCTCTAACCCGTCCTATGGTCGCTGATGAAACCGACAATGTGACGGAGGGCCCTGAGATGGGATGGTGGGGGTTTGAGCCTCGACTTTCTACAACTCAATCTGGACGCTTGGATCGCGTAAGTTAACAAAAGAGGGCTGGGGAAACAAAAAGCCTTTACTGCCTTGGATGAGTGCTGGGCAAAAAATAGGTACTGACAGAGGTCAATAGCAACAGGCAACAGCCTTGGAGTACTCCTCATGGCGGAATTCCCCTAGTATCGATTTATCGTCGCGAACGCTTCCCCCCATGTTTAGCAGGACAGTCTCCGGCAGGGATATAACACTGCGCGCCATTGGACGTCACGCTACGAGAGCATTGCCGAACGCTGATTCGACGAGTGCGGCTGGAAGTCGTTCTCGTGGCCTCTCTGGTCGACCATCAATACCACCACGGCGTGCTGCTAGAGTACTTGATGGACTCGGAGACAGAGACAGAAGTCTGAGTCCTGAGGTGTGGGATACTTTGTTGTCGACGCTTACAGCTGATCCTCAACCGCCAAGTGCTAGCTCTTCATTTGCCTCTGTGCCGACGACGTCGCAGACGGCAGGGCCGTCATCGGGCACGCCGGGCACAGATCCGGATGTTGTTGATGAAGTGCAAATGGAACCCGTGTGCGAATCAGGATGCGAATACTCAGACAACGAAATGGACACGGCCGATTACGACCCTCCCCATTATGTGCGAAGTCATCGACAACGTCAACGATTGGCAGACGTCAGACTGGAAGGCCTACGTGCTCGACGTGTTCCCGACTTCAATCTTGACGGCATGTCGGAGCCATACCCGAGCAGCATGGGCGGCATGGGCGGCATGTCCAATGATGACCCGTCCATGCTAGGTACAACCGCGGCACCACTTACGAGGAACTCGGGCGATGGGCGGCGTTCAAGCAGACAAATTAACGCACCAAGTGGTTCCATCACAATTTACGAATCCACCATGAGACTTCGCCCTTCGACCGAAGTCTCTCGCCGATCAGCCTCTCGCTCGCGCTCCGCTTCGCAGTCAAACTATGACGAAGCCTCGCCTCCCCCACAGCGAGGCCATTTCGCGCAGGACGCAGACCGGAGTATTCGGGACGGCCCACAACAAGCCCAAGACGCGACGCGATCGGCCTCAACGGCGGGTCCTTCTCCGGCGGAAGACGATTGGGTTGGCATGCAACGCATCGTCCGCAGCCTCGCGCGCAGAGAAGATATTCCTGACGGATGGTGGGCCGAGGCAGGCCTCAGCCGCATTCTCCATCAAAGAGCTGACGGCTCTAACCTGAATGTTCATCCTCTCACTGATTCGTTTTAATTGTAAAAAGTACAATGACACCATGGAGCGCTGTTTTCAGCCTTTTTTTTCTTTCTTTGAAATGAAAAGAAAAACAACCAAAAAAAGGGGGGGAAGAAGGAATGAAGCGTGAAAAAAAGAGACTTTTACCCTCTTAATTCTGAATACCCCACGACGATGACCGTACAATCCCGTTGCAACTGTCGAAAAACAGTGGTGCGCTCCGCCGTGCGGGTATTTGCGCACATACGCATCAATGGGGGGGGGAATCTTTGATGGATCATTTGGCAATCTTGGTATGGTGGATAAAACAAAAACATGTGACGCAATTGCAGAAAATCCAGATTAGCGTGTCAATCGCTTGGCTTTGAACTTGACGAATGTGTTTTTTTTTCTCTCTTTTTTTTATAGGGTTGTTTTGTAAGAAGCGCCAAGTAATTAGTACTATTTTTATCGTTGTACCGACTCAGGGGTAATACTATATCGGCGTAGACTATTCGTCTGTGTCTTTGTTTTTTCTTTTGGTTTTTTTGGGAGATTTTTTTTTAAAAAAAGAAAAGAAAAGAAACACTTGTGCTAATCTTAAAAAAAACCTTGTTTCTCTTGATATCCTAGACGCGTGGTATCCTGAGACGGAACGATTATGCCGCTTTCTTGGCGCTCGCATGGAAAACTTTGATGGTAGCTTGTATATGCATAGAAGCAGAGGTTTGCATTTCGAGAAGCAGGTATTCTTCTTCTTCTTCTTTTCTATGCAAAGCGTGATGCGAAATATGTGGCGTCTGTGTGTATGGTTGTGTTATTCTATTCGGTGATATGCATCATCCTTGCATATACTCATATACTTACATGGAGTCCTGAGGACGGATATGCATTATATGGCCCCTGTGTATATTTAAATGGTGAGGCTAGTAGAGGCGAGTCCAACGTGCGGCCCCACAACCAGACGGCGGACCAGACGGCGGACCAGACAACTTTGTTGCGTAACACCCCCCCCCCCCCCAGTTCTTCATGCCTCGATGCATTCCGTCTTCATGTTGATGCATCTCGCCCTCCACCTCCACACCACGGACTCATCTCGCTTTGGCTTGGCCATCTTGCACGTTTTCTGCCCCGAGTTTCCTGTCGACCTTGTTGTACAGACTTGGTCCAAGGCCGTTTCTGTTTTCTAGTCCTTGGGGCGTGGTGCGTCGCTCCAATGGCAACGTCTTGAAATTGGCGTGCCCTTGCCTGCCCTTGCTCTCCTCTCTCTATCCTCCCTCTCCCTCCTCTCCCTTTCGCTTTCCGCGTTCCCGGTAGACTTCGACAAAGCCATATACACGGTATTCTTGCTGACCATGGACCGACGACAATAGAAGCCAATTCAGCGCCGTCATCTACCGAAAAAAAAAAAAAAAAAAAAAAAAGGGACCTGCTTTCTGCACCAAACGTGCACAAGCGGCTTCATGCCTCCGTTTTAATATTTCCCACCAGACAGCATCCTCCCGCTCGGCCTCCTTCGCTCCTCTGCGATTTCCCCCCTGCCCATTCCCGACGGCACCCATAGCGCCATTCGACTCGTGCTGAAACCGGCTTGGAAACAAAAGCACTCCGCTCATGCATAGGTTGGGATGCAACTACCTCCCAGCTTTACGAACCTCGCGACTGCCTCGTCCCCCGACCAACTGCGATCCGTCGACGCTGACAAGCCTCCAACAAAAACAACAACAACAACAACGAGAAGGCCGGACGCGCTACGGCGCAGTAAATATCCCCGTTGGCGGCACGCACTGAGCGGTGAAAGGCACCACCACTCAGAGTTATGCCGCCTGAACGGCAGTACCACGTCAACAATGGCCGGCCAGACGGTCATGCAGCGGCCGTGGCCTCGCGAGAGCGATCCGCCATACCCGGCACCCCCTCCCGTAAGGAGAAGCAGCGAGACTCTTCGGCCGTACAAGACCCGGGACTGAAAGACTACGTATGTGCAAGGCCAGCTTTTTGTTGAAACCAATTTAAACAATGTTGAAAAGAAAGAAAGAAAGAAAGGAAATATGACAACGGGATTGCGGGACTGCGGGACAGCGGGGGTGTATGTGTTACTAAATTGTCGTCTAGCGACTCGGCGCTTGCATCGGCAAAGGGGCGTTTGGATCCGTCTACAAGGCATTCAACTGGAGCACTGGCGAGGCCGTGGCCGTGAAACAGGTCAAACTCGTCAATCTGCCCAAGAGCGAGTTGCGAATGATTGAGGTGCGTTGTCAGACGTGGCGAAAATAGTGTCATGGTTGAGACGGTCGTGCTGATCACTTCAAACAGAGTGAAATCGACTTGCTCAAGAACCTATTGGTAAGTGTTTTTTTTTTTCTCCTTCTCTTTCTTTCTTTCTTTCTTTTAGACATGTGTGTCTTTTTTTGCCATATGAAGAAGGAGCTAAACAAGAATAGCACGACAACATTGTCAAGTACATTGGCTTCGTCAAATCGGTGGATTGTCTCAATATAATCCTGGAGTAGGTGGTGCTTTTCGTCCTGATCTCATTGGCTCACAAGAGCTCAAAGGCTCACACCACATCAGGTACTGCGAAAATGGCTCACTGCATTCGATTCTCAAGGCTTACGGCAAATTTCCTGAAAATCTCGTGGGTGTTTACATGACCCAAGTCCTACGAGGCCTGCAGTACCTGCACGACCAAGGTGTGATCCATCGAGATATCAAAGGCGCCAACATCTTGACCACAAAAGATGGTACTGTGAAACTCGCGGATTTCGGCGTGTCGACCAGCACGCTGGCGGCTGGTCAAGACAAGGAGGCTCAAGTCGTTGGCACGCCATACTGGATGGCCCCCGAAATCATCCAGTTGTCCGGTGCCAGTTCTGCCTCGGATATCTGGAGTGTCGGTTGTACTGTCATTGAATTGTTGCAGGGAAAACCGCCCTATCACAATCTAGCAGCCATGCCCGCTCTTTTCGCCATCGTCAATGACGATCACCCTCCCCTGCCTGAGGGCATTTCACCTGTGGGTGTTCCACCCTCAGCTCCAATTCCTCGTATTTGATCAGAGAATTACTTACTTATTGTTATTTTTTTTTTTTTTTAATTTTTTTTTTTTCGATTTTCGATTTTCTTTTTGTCAAATTCAGGCCGCAAGGGATTTTCTCATGCAATGCTTCCAGAAAGACCCCAATTTGCGTGTCTCGGCTCGCAAACTCTTGAGGCACGCCTGGATCGTTGGTTGCCGTCGGGCAGAAGCGCCAGTATCTAAAGCACCCGACAACTTTAACCAGGCTGTCGAAGAAGTCAAGCAGTGGAACAAGGCGCTCAACTCGTCAGAATCCGCCCTGCGCTCTTCAACGGGGTCAGAATACACGGCATCGTCTCGATTCGTCGGTGGCACGCCCTCCAAGGGTCCTTTCGGTCTGGCCAAACCAAGACTCGGAGTCGAAGCCTTTAAGACAATGGAGCTCCCTGGTGCGCCAACAGAACCCTTGTTGATCACGCTTTGCATATTGCGGTATCTAATGCATTATTGGCAGATAACGACAACTGGGATGATGATTTCGTCACGGCCATTTCACCAAGTGCGCTACATCTTCCACACTTGAAGCCCCAAGACAATTTTGGAGGGTTATTATCCAGTGACAAGCTCAAGGCGTTCGCTTCCACCAACGATTTCGGTTCGGATACAGACAACTACGATGACGACTTTGAGGGGGAGCTGCTGACGGTCAAGGCGCTCGCGCAGCAAAGAGACGAGACTCAAGAGCAAACGCTTCGTCCGCCTCCCCCACGAAACGTCGCAACGAACCTCGATGCCAAATCTCATCAGAAAACGAGATCAAATGCTGCACATGTGAGCACTTCATCCGCAGCAGCTGGCCGGTCTGCTCCACAACCTTCAGCAAGGGGTCGTTTACATAGGTTTGAGTTGCCCGTCCGCCCGGACTTGGTGTACCGGGAGCAAAGTAATGAGGACTTTTCGGACTTGTTTGTTGAGAATGATGATGCCTTTGACCGAGAAAGTCAGGCCGTTGGAAGGGTAAGGATATCGTACTCCGATCTCTCCCTCTTGCTTATTTTTTTTTTCTTTGCGCGCGCATGCGCGTGCTTGGAATCTTTGCTTCGTGAACCACCCCCCCTCTCTTTGCATTCGAGGCTGATGCACAACATCAATAGGGATCGTGTGCTACTGATGCGCCGCAATTGTTCCATCCATCTGATTTGACTAGTCTTCCTCGTTCCATGCAGGCTCCAGATGGAAGTAGAAAGAAGCGCCCACAATTGAGGCCTTCGGTATTACCTGATCGTCCGATGCGCCGCAGTCGCTCTTCTATTGAAATCCAAAAGTTTGCTGAAGATGATGATGAAGACTTTTCCGATGTTTTTGGCACAACTGGCGGACCCTTGGTCGAAAAGGAGGAAAGCGAGCGTGGTTCCGAAGACGGAGGTCTCATGCTTTTATCAAAGATATCCGGTAACTCCTGGCTGGGAGATGATGAAGAAGAATATGATCCATTTGCGTCTATGGATCCTGGCTGGGATGAAATGGACCTTGAAGCGAATATCGCCCGAGATAGACACGCTCGCCTCGCTGAAAAGGTTGAAGATCTTGTCAGTTCTTTGAAGACAACCGAAAGCGATGATGTACTCTCAGAATTGTCTGAAGACTTGGTGAGTCCCCCCCAAGAGAGAGAAAAAAAAAAAAAAACTTCCAACTTTTCATGGCTTGTAGCTAATCGAACCTGCTTCTTACAGCTTGGATTGTTGTGGGAAAACAAGGAGGTCAAGAATCTCATCATAAGTGCGCATGGCCTGTTGCCCATTCTCGAGATTCTGGAGCCTTGCACGGTCAAAAGCAGGCAGTTCATGATTCTGCAACTGCTCAAGGTGGTCAATGCAGTAAGTCTATGATGAAACAATCGTATTTACATGTGATGAACATGGCCGGTTGATTGGAAGCGACACAGATCATCCTAAACGATGTCGAAATTCAGGAAAACTTGTGTTTTGTGGGTGGTATTCCCATCATCACAAAGTTTGCCGCACGGCAGTACTCGGACGAGATAAGGATAGAAGCGGCCGCCTTTGTGCGACAAATGTATCAAACATCGACACTAACACTTCAAATGTTCGTCTCTGCTGGTGGTCTCAACGTTCTCGTGGAGTTTTTGGATGAGGACTATGACAGCGCTCGAGACTTGGTGCTGATTGGCGTCAATGGTATATGGAACGTGTTTGAGCTGCAGGGACCGACGCCGAAAAATGATTTTTGCCGCATCTTCTCCCGGAGCAAGATCTTGTATCCTCTCGCCCTGGTTTTGCACCGAGTCTTGGACGAAGAGGGAGAGGATGAGTTGGGTGAGCTCATAGAAGGGCGCATCGTCAACATCTTCTACCTCTTTAGCCAGGCGGAAAACTATGTCAAGGAGGTGGTGGCTGACCGACAGGTCTTGAAGAGCGTGTTGAAAGATCTGCGGCGCATGACACCACTTCATCAAGTCACCATGCTCAAGTTCATCAAGAACCTCTCCATGCTCTCCACCACGATTGAGTCGCTCCACTCGGCCGATGCCATCGAGTTCCTTATCGACTTGCTTAGCTACAGCATGAAGAGAGGGCAGAAGCATTTTCGCGAGATGTGCAACCAAGTTCTCAACACGCTTTTCAACCTTTGTCGACTGAGCAAGGAGCGCCAGGAAGATGCGGCCGTGGGTGGTATCATTCCATTGCTGCTACGCATCATGCAGACGAGCCATCCGCCCAAGGAGTTTGCACTTCCCATCCTTTGTGACATGGCACACTCGGGATCCAAGGGGCGACGATATCTCTGGCAAAATAAAGGTCTCGACTTCTACGTGTCGCTGTTGAACGACCAGTACTGGCAGGTAACCGCGCTTGATGCCATCTTGGTCTGGTTCCAGGAAGAGACGGCCAATGTGGAAAACCACCTGACCGACGGCAACTTCACCTGCGCCATTGCGAGCTGCTTCGGTACCAACAGGCTCAGCGCATTCGATTCGAATCTCCTGGAGCCTCTTCTCAAGCTCCTTCGTCTGAGCCCGTCGATTGCAGCGTCACTGGCCATACCCGACATGTTTGCGGGCATCGCCCAGCTTCTGGGACACAAGAAACCTGTCGTGCGACTCAACCTGCTCCGACTCGTTCGCATCATCGTGGATGCTTGCGAGCCCGGCCTCGGCGGCGGGGACGGCTCGCGAACGCTGAACAGCACACAAGTCCGGTCCCTCATGGATACCATTCAGACCCTCGCCGAGACGGACTCGGCCGTCCTTGTCCGAAACCTGGCTGCCGAGCTGGTCAAGTCCCACATCATCAACAGCAACAACTCGGCCATGATGATCCGCCACGACGGCAACTTACCGTCGGCCTCTTCGGTTTCCTCCCAACTTAGCTCTGCATCGTCCTCGCGGCGAGGCGCGCGCGGCAACACGAACTACACGCCGCCCAGCCTCCAGTTGTCCATGTCGATGCCGCAGACGCCGACGCACCGAAGTCGCGCCAGTTTCGCCGGAAATAACAGCGGCGCTTTCATCGAAGTAGCCGCCTCGCCTCGCCGTACTGCCGCCTCGTCCGCTCTGGAGCGGGACGCCATGTACTATCGTCCGCGGAGCCGAGACAGCACTTCTTCCGGCGTCGTAGGGGCCAACTCCACGTCGTCAACTCATCTCCCCCGCCGCGCCAGCGGTGACTCCAACTCGTCCATGAGCAGCAGCAGTGCTCCGACGGTACCGAGACCATCCTCATCCGCCAGTGCCCCGCTTGTTCCCACTAAGAGTCGGCTTCCCCGTACGTCCCTGGCTGCCGGTCGGTCATCCGCGGCTCCCTTTTCAGTGTTACGGGGTGATCCTGCCCCGCCCATGGTTGTCCGCAGCGACGGCAGCACGAGTAACAGTTCCAAGGAGAGCAGTGGGTTTGCGAGCACCGCCTACAGCAGCAGTTCCACGAGTCAAACAAGACAAACGTCATCAAAAGACAACGGCACGCCTGGGGCGAGGAGAAAATCAAGAGCACCGAGTGAATTGAAGTGGTCATTTTGATGGAGGGGGGAAGAAGGAAAGAAAGAAAGAAAGAGGTAGGAACGTAGATTGACAACAACACGTTCTCTAAAGTCAAGGAAGACGAAAAAGTGGTGCTCGCATCACGGGATGAAGAAGAGTAAAGATGAGAGATGTTTGCATTGTGGGATGAAGGGAGCAAAGATGAGAGATGCTCGCATCGTGGGATGAAGGAAGCAAAGATGAGAGATGCTCGCATCGTGGGATGAAGGAAGCAAATATGAGAGATGCTCGCATCGTGGGATGAAGAAAGCAAATATGAGAGATGCTCGCATCGTGAGATGAAGGAAGCAAAGATGAGAGGGGGAAAACAGCGCGGGGTGGAACAATAACGACATAGCAAGGATGGAAAGCGTCGGAACGGAGATGGGCTGCCGTGCCCACGAGAAGTAGCCAACTGCGTACGACATGTCGCACGCGCGGTTTTTGTCATGTATATATATTCAATGAGGGGGTTTCAGAGCCAGGTTCGGGTTCAGGGTTAGGTTTTTGTTAGGTTAGGTTCTGGTTCAGGGTTTAGGTTCACAAAGTAAAGCGATGGCTGTATGGGGAAGGGTATAAGAAGGGATGGAACAATGGTTAATAAGCGTCCAGTAGTACATGTACGTAAACGTTGTAGTATTATGATGGGCTTGCTGTGATGTATTTTATATGTATTTATTTATGCTTCTTTTATATTTTTTTTATTTTTATCTTGTCCCTGTTTTCCCTGTTTTCCCTGTTTTCCCTGTTTTCCCTGTTTTCCCTCTCTTCCCTTTAGGCAAATGAATCTATATTGTAAGACATAGAATTTATTACCCGATTACTTTAGTTTTATTTCATTTATTATATGATATATCTGCGTTGTGTATATTTGTAGCGGTACCTACGTTTCCCGTGCCGTTAGCTAGCTGAAACCTTTCAGCAAGCCCCTGTTATGGTGAGTGGCTGGAAACGTTCACACCGTCAGAGGGAATGATGCCAAGGATTTGATCTAAATAATCATGGTACCAACACTGAAGAGTAAAGTTTCTCCCCTCATTTTAAAAGCATTGTTTTACATTGACCATGTTTTTTTACCCATCTACTGGGCTGCCGCGGTCGTCATACCCACAGTGGTGTGTGTGTATAAGCTGCTTCTATTGTGGCTTCCCGAACTATGCCCTGGTCATGGGATTGTTGCGGTCATGGTAGTTACAAGGGTCAATGTCTGGCACTCAAGAACGTGCGACAAACTTGTTTCCACCGCCCTCGGGTATGGCGATTGATTCTATCTACTTCACCCCAGCGGCCCGGCTGTCCAGATTAGTTGATGGGGAAAAGAGAATTTTAGTATTATATACCAGCTATTCTGCGACGAATGCCTGCCGTCCATGCACTGGATATAGTATCTATTTCGTCTTGTAGAACATGCCGAGTAATTTCGTGCGGCCCGCTCTCGTACGGGATGCCTCTTGAGCACGCTGGCCGTGGCTTGGGCGGGCCATGAAGGGATGGCGGTCACGCCGCAAGCATTCTATTTGAGCGGTGTGTTTGTACGTTTGACAGCCAGGAGGCGAATGTGCATGATCTCGCTTGCGGCGATCAATAGGCCACATGCCAGGGATGGGCTGTATCCGGATACCCGCCAACCTTTGCAAACGATATGCTGTTCAGTTCTCAAGCGTATTATTCTCCGAAGATATCGTTCACAGATTGTCGCTCCCTGTCATGTAAATGTGTGGATGAGAAAGGGGTGCATCACACGAGTGTAGACTTTGAAACGGAGTTGGAATGCGGCACGAAGACTCTGCTTTGAGATCAGGGCGCCTGGGAGGTCTCTGAAAGAATAGCCCGTAAAGAAGATGGGAAATGAGAAAAACGAAGAGGAAAAGAAAAAAATTGCAAAGAAGCTAAACGAAAAGAGGGGGGAATGGCTCACGTCAAGCGAGCAAAAAAGAAAATGAGGAAGAACAGAAAACTTACAAGTGGCGTACAAAGGAGTGAGAAAAGGGGAGGGAAAAGACCTTAAGAAAACGCCATCAGAAAGAGGGAGGTAATTGTTCAACGTGAAGCTAAGGAAAAAAAAAAAAAAAGAAAGTAAATGACTTATTGATGTGCTAATAAAAAGAGGAGGAAACAGCAGGGGGGAAGTATGTTGCGTGCTGGATGCGGCACGCAGGTCGTTGACAGCAGCGGCATATGCGATGCGTTACGAGGATCATAGAGGCAAGGCCTACAAGTCACATGGGGGCACAAATGTTTGCCAAGTATGAGTCAGCTCTACATCTTTCGTGGCGGACACCTTAGATGTGATGGTACCATCCCGAATAAAGTAGTCTGTACAGAAGATAGAAAGACAGCATATGACACAGAAATAAGCTACGGAAGAAGAGGGGGAAATGGCTTCAGAAAGGCTGTAACAGGAGCGGAAACGGCTTAAAAAGAAGCTAAGAAAAAGGGAGAGGGGGGGGACAGCCCGTAAAGACGCTAATTAAAGAAAGAAGAGCAGTTTATGAGAAGAAGAAAAAGAGCTCACAAAAAGCTCAACAGACAATAGACGCTAACAGCGTATAAAGAGCTAGCAAAAGGCGAGGAAAATCGCTGATCAGGAAGCTAAAACAAAAGAAGAAAATGTAAAACAGGGCCAGAATACACGGTACCGTCTTGATTCGTTGGTGGCACGCCCTCTGAGGGTTCTTTCGGTTCGGCAAATGGCTTACAAGGTGGTTTTTTACAAACAAAACAAGAAAGAATATATATCATTTACACTAGTGTTATATATATATATATATATAACGCTAATGTAAAGGAAAGAATCTTAGAGAGGGGAATATCTTGCAGAGTAACGCAAAAGAATAGAGAGAAACAGCTTAATAAAAGCTAGAAAAATAGAAAACAAAACGATATATAACGAAGCTAAAAGAGGGAGAAAGAATAGCTTGTAAACAAGTTAAAAAATAGAGGAGCAAACCATTACGTGCTAGACACTGCACCTAAGTTATCAGCACCAGCATCTCACGCGATATGTCAAAAAGGCAATACGATAATTCACACTCAATGTCACAGTACGACGGTCAAGTCAAGTATCTGTATCGTCAAAGTTGTCCGTTCCTGACCAACGGGTGAGGAAACCCCCTTTCTATAGGGGCGGTTCCTAAGGGACTGTTATAGGAACTGGTTTGTAAAGAACCTGACAACGGATCAAACAGCTTCAAGAAGCTATATAGAACACGGCGCTCTATATCCCAGGTAACACTCCACGCCAATGTACATAGATTTATAATACTGGTTTAAATTTAAGGCCTTGCTCCTGTGTATACATACACGCGTATAATATTTTAATTTTGATAAAATAATGAAACAAATATTTCTCTTTCTCTTCTTTTCTTTTATATCACAGCCCCGGGACATATACACCATAGGCAGTACCCCCCCCCCCCCCCGTCCATAGGGTTTTCCCTTACGCAAGTACAAATAAAGGCAGGCAAACCGTCCGACTCCTTGAGCCGAGTATAAATCCCCTTCTATCAATATATTTATTGTTTTCCTTCTTTATTGCTTGCTTTCCGTGAGCTGTTTCCCCCCCCCCCCCTCTCTTTATCAGCTCCTTTTATTAGTTTTTTTTTCTTCGCAAGCTCTTGTCTTTTTCTCCTTTCATCACCTGTCTCGCTACTTCGTTAGCTATTTTTTCCTCCTTTTGTCACCTTCTTCGCTAGCTGTTTCTCGTTCCAACAACATTTCCTCGCCTCGTTATATTTATATGGAGTGCTCTGTCGTAGAAGCCTTACCTAGAACCGACGGTGCGGCAGACATGTTACTTGTTTGTTTCTTGACTTATATGTTTGGGACAAGCCCAGATAATCAAAGACTCATTGTGCGCCTATTTCATTCCAAGGCGGAATGAGCAAGGGCCATGATCCAACAGGTCTGCGTCCGCTGTGTCGCACACATCACCATTCACTAGCACAGAAGAATAAACGAGAGCAGCAACAGGTGACATCACTCAAAAGGAACACGACATCGAATGTACAAAAATTGAGAGCCAAAAAAAGGCTATTTGTTCTTGTGGCTGAAACTATTACTAAAACTCCCATGACGTGCATCTACGTCGAGTTCCTCTTCTCCATCTGAAATCCGCTCGGCTCCGGGCCGCACCTTTGCACCCGACATCTGTCCGCCGTCCATATAGCCACATATGGTTTGTTTTCAAATCCTCAGAGGCAGTGAAGGGCTTTCCGACAGAAGGATGATGCAGAGAAGGAGATGCACAATGATTGTAAAATGAAAAGCGAGGTGGGTGTTATCTAACCTCAGAAAACACGCAACACCCCCCGCACACGCACACTATTTGCCGGATCATCTCGCCCTCATGACAACTTCCGATAAACGTTGTTCATTCAACAGGCAGAGACTGCAGCAAGAAAGAGGAAAAAAGGCCACCGTGTGCTTTCTAAACGTTGTGTATTTTTTTGGTTTTTTTTTTGGATTTAATTTTTTTTGCGTTGATTGCCTCAGGCACGCCATATAATGACATTTTCCCTCTCCATTTGTTCTTTACCGAGAAAGAAAAGAAGAAGAAAAAAAAAAGAAAAAAAAGAAGAAAAAAAAAGAAGAAGGTAGAAAAAAAAAAAGTCCGAGGGATACTGCGAGGGCTTGCCCCTGCTATTTCGTGACGGTAAAAAAGTTGGTCTTCAAAGAACGACTATAAACTGCATTAAGCGAGCTTGTTCCGTGTCGCTTCAGGGGGAAAGAAGGCGTCGACACCTCTTCCTCCCAAGTCGTGCACTTCGCCGTCCGAACGGCTGGAATCGAGGAGGGAAAATGTATCAAACTCGAAAAAAAAAATGATGGAAATACAAGCAACCAAAGAGGTTGCCAAAACGAGAAGATGAGAGTGAAGGAAGGGAAATCTGCAAGTCCGAGAGCAATCGTAATCAAAGTTCCAGGTGCGTAAAGTCGTGAAGAAAAACAAACGGGGGAAGAGAAAGGCAGGTCAAAGACCAAAGAGCACCAACCATGACGGAAGGAGGTCCCGTCGATGTGCACATCCAGTGTGCTGTCGCTTCAAGCAACCGGTGTAGCCTTTCGCTTTTCGACGCTGGTAAGCACGAGTCTCGGCGCTTTGCGTGGGGCGACGCCCGCATCCTGGTCTTTGGCGGCTCGTGTACTACTGTTTTTGAAGACGTTGGCGAAAGAGCTGTTTTCCACCTCAGAAAGGGGCATGTGGTGATTGCCGTTGACGCTACCTTTGCCGCTGCCGCTGTCGTCGAGAATTGGGCAGACCATTGAACATGAAGTAGGCCGATCGGAGCCGATGGCTCCCCAACTACCACTAGCCGAGGTCCGTGAACTGCCACACTCCTCTTCACCAATCAAACTGCCAGACCCGCTCCGGCCGGAATCCGACTCGTTATCCGTGGTGGGCGAATAAGACCCCTCCGCCGTCTCTGAAACAGGGCTCATGCTACCCGTCGAGCTGCTGGTTCCCTTACGGCGTTCCAACCCGGCTCGAACGAGGTTGTGAACGGCCGACCGGCGAGTGCGCGCAGCAAAGTTTTTGCTTCCCTCGTGTTTGGCCGTGGGCTTCGATTTGAGTTCATCCAAAGAAGGAGGTCCGCGGGGTTGTCTGACAGGATGCTCACCAGCCCTAGCCTGACCAGGACCATAACCACCAGTCAGAGGAGTGAGGGGGAAAGACGCGGACTTGGGACCGGCAGACGGGGGAGCGTCGGCGGTAGCGGCACCAACGACAGACAAGGTGCCATTAACAGAAGTTGCAACCGATGATGCCAACTTCTTGTGGCCGCGACGGAAAGCATTGGCGGAGGGAGGAGGCAAAGGTGTCACCTCTGACGGCGAGTCATGACGCTTCGGGGGAGACGGAGACGAGTACACAGACTGATGATAATTCTCTGGTGGCGGCGAGACCTGAACTCGCGGAGTTCCTTGTTGAGAGGCCTGGTACAGTTGCTGGGCATACTGGGTATGCTGGACATTCTGGGCATGCTGCTGCTGCTGCTGCTGGAGATGTCCACTGTTGAGCGCAGGGGACAAGGGCTGCTGCTCGGCAAACGACGAGTATGTTGGATTGGTCTGAGCCGCATTAGCAGATGAAGTGTCAACGTAGTACTGGCCCGTGACAGGGCTGTAGTAGACCTGCTGGCCCTGTGTCATGGCAGCCTGCACTCCGAGCTGCTGCTGCATGTTGCGCAGCTGCTGTTGCTGTTCGTAAAGAGCCATCTGTTGCTGGGTAAGCTGGGCATTGTTGAGATTGAGCTGCTGGAACTGCTGAGCGGCTTCCTGGACGTCTCTGAGCTGCTGTTGCAGCCTCTGTTGTTGCTGAGCAAGGTACATGTTGGTAGCAACGAGCTGAGCATAGAGGTTAGGATCCATATACTCTTGCACCTGGTTATCCATGGCGAGTTCAGGAGGAGCGAGAACCTGATCCACAGTGTACTGCGCACCGCCAATCATGTGTGGATACGAGGCCTGCTGCTGAATGCCGTATTGGGGCATTGCTGTCTTGGGAGCAGAGTGGTAGGTATTATCCTGGCCATATCCGTGAAGGTTGGCAGCCATACTGCGTCTCGCGTGGTGCCGGGACGTGACATTGGGCGCAGGAGAGATGGGGCCAAAGGACGTCGCAGTTGCCGACTTGGGGGCTGTGCGTAGACCGGCGAGAAGATGTGAACGGCTTGTGCGAGGGGTGGGGGCACCACCATCCTTAGTAGTGTTGCCCTGCTTAATGGCGTCAAAGGACAGTGGTTTGATATTTTGGCCACCTCGACGAGAAGACAGGCCCGCAGATGGCAGGGGGAGCCCGTGGGCTGAATTGAAGGAGTTGGAAGACATTTGAGCGAGACCGCCTGCGTCCATGCTCTAGTAAGAAGAAGAAGAAAATAACGACACTGTAAAAATGTGCAGGTTGGCGTTGGTCTACCCTGCCGAGCGAGAGGTTGGCGTTCCGGGAGTCGGATGAATATGATGTAGCCGCCAAATCGGTCAAGATGCTGAAGAAGGTATTAAAAGAGGGATAGAGAATACGAATCAGGTTTGACAGCTCGATTTTCGTCGGACAAAATTCGGAGGTCGATGCCAACTCGCAGCCGTGGGAAAACAGTGGTGAATTAGTCGTCAACGGTGGATGAGAAAAAAAAATGTCGTACGCAGCTGCAAGTATTTGAGACAAGCCAAAGACGGGAAGGAGAACAAAACGTGAGTAAAGTGATCAAAGAAAAAAAAAGTGATGTGTCTCGACGCACAAAAGCAGTGTACAAGCAAGCCTGAGTTTTGATGTGCGTTTAGGGCCGCTGTCCAAGAGCGACGAGGAAGAAAAGAAAAAAATTAGAAGAAAAAGAACTGTACAAGTCTAAAATTTTTGAACGACTGAAAAAAAAATAAAGACGAAGAAAAGTGGAAACCAAGTCAAGAGACAAGAAGGGAAAGCGTGAGAGGGGAGAACCAAAAGGCAGCAGCGTGCACGCCTTGTTCCTGCTCCAAGGAAACTCGAAAAATTCAAATTTGTCTCAAAATCGCAGAAGGCGCAAGAGACAGAAGTGATGTCGGCGGCGATTTTGGTATTTTTTTTTCTTTCCTCTTCCTTCACAGTTCTGAGAAGGGTGCAAAAATCGTCGATCCGAATGCAAATGCCGGCGAACTGGAGTCGAGTAAAATTGAAGCCCGAGTGATGCAAAATGAGAAGCGTATTCGGCCTAAAAAAAAAGATCGAACCAGAGTGCGGCCGCTGATGTTGCTGAGGCGATTGAAATGACCAGATGCAATAGAAGCCAATGGAGACAAGATGCGACACGCTTGTGATGAATTTTTTGGAAGAGCAAAGAGCGGCCGAAGGACAAAAGCTTGTTGGAGAGCTCGGAATGAAGGCACGAACCCAAACGGAAGAGGTTCTTCTTTTTTTTTTTTTTTCCTCGTCTATCGAGGACGGCTGGTATTGACTACCGCGGATATTGCCTTCCAAAAGAGCAGCGTGATGTGCACACTTGCAGCACCAACGACTGGATGAAAAGACGCTGACTCGTGCTTTTATATCCTTGGTCTTCTAGAATTGTTCTCTTGTCTTGTCTTGTCCTTCGCCTTATCCAAGTCAGGAAAGTGGGTGGATGGATTGGATTTTGGTACTTTTTGGCCAAGGCGAATCTGGTCGATGGATCGAGGACCGAAGTCGATTGAGGGCGAAAAGTGGCGACGACAAAGAAATTACGGTGCGAGCGAATCCCAGCAGATGGACGAGAGGAAATCAAAGAGGGCGACAAACTCGAAAGGCGAGACCTGAAACGACGACAAAACGTACAGAGGAAGGGAGAGCGGATAAGAGAGGAGGGAAACAGGATGAGGAAAACGAGGCGGATGGGATGCGGATACAGAGAGGAGAGATGGAAGGGGAAGAGCGTGGATCAGAAAAGGGACATGGGAAGAAGAATGGGTTGACGACGATTGGGCCGTGGGACGTGCGAGTGGGCAGAGGTGGGGGGGGGGGCGGGCAGAGCGGACGCAACGCACACACTCACTCACGCACTCACGCACCCACGCACCCACGCACGCGTCGGCAGCAACCAGGAGAGGGGCCAGGAGGACCAGGGAAGCCAGGACAGCTGGGACAGCCGGGACTGGGGGGAGGATCTCTGGCGGGGAACAGCCACCAGATGTACCCACACAGAGAACGAGCAGCGCCCGCCCAGCCAGTCCACGCACGGGTGGCTGCGGCTCTGCTGGATTGGCACTTGGGCACTTGCCACTTGCCACTTGCCACCGGGCGATGGGCGCGGAGGGTCTGGTTGACCCAGTGCGACGTGCCAGACACACGGCTGGCAGGATACTTGAATACTTGGAAGGAAGAAGAATACCTACTAGGTACCTAGTGCCTAGTAGATAGATTAGAGAAAAGAAGGAAAAATAAAAGAGGGCCAAATATCGCATCCTTGAACGTGCGCCCGCAAGCGCAGCCAAGCAGCCAGGCAAGGTAGCCTCGAGCTCAGGGGGTCCTGGACCAGACGTCTTCTGCGCCTTCTAGTGGCCAGGTTGGCCAGGGGCGTTGATCAGTAGCCGGGTGGGCGTAGGAGCGTGCATGTGGTGGCGTCGGTGGCGTCGGTGGCGTCGACTGCATGTATCTCGTACCTAGACACCACCGGGTACATGGCCGTCCAGCGCACAGTGCCCAGCACATTATCTACTGTCTACCTACACACGCAGCAGGGCCGTCCCTGATTGGTTTACGGGCAAGTCAAGCCAACAGACCAACCTAGAAGCACTGATTGCAACTATCTTCTATTTTTCCTCTTTTTATTGATTATCCTGTTTTCCTCTTTTTATTAATTATCCTTTTTTCCTCATTTTATTAATTATCTTTTTTTCCTTTCTTCTACCAAACACTGTCTCCTTCCGTGTGCATACAACATTATTATTGTTTACTATGCATTAGGTGCGAGACAAGAGCCGCAACCCCTGTTTATGCAAGGGTCGGTCAAACATGCTCAAACCCCAAATCGGCGGCCCCATGCGGGAATGTTTTGAATGGTTTTGTGTGCGTGTGTGTGCATGTAAAAAAAAAAAGAAGAAAAGAAAAAAAAGAAAAAAAAAAAGAAAAAAAAAATCACCCTGAAAAAACGTGCATTGCCTTGCATCGTGGTGACATGGCCGACTTGGCACGGCATTTCCTGTTCCTGTTGTTTCTTTTTCTTCTTCTTCTTCTTCTTCTTTTTTTCCATCCACCTCGGCAGGGCGAAAAGGGGCGTCCTCGTTGACGACGAGGTTGCCACGTCAACTCATACACGTTTTCCCTTGCTTCTTCTCTGCCGCATCAAACGGCCATGGCACTGTCTCCCCCGAAATACAAGTACCACAACCATTGCAGGACGTTGATTCCGTGGATCAAAGTAAAGGTTGGTACATCCCCAGAAAGCCACCGCGCCGGGCTGCCATGCCACTCCAGAACCCCTTCGCTACGCAACCGTGGGGGGGACGGTGCCCAGTGTGGTCTGTGTGGAGCGACACTGTGACTTTTTGACTCGCTTCGCTCTGGTCGCCTAGCCGTCCTTTTATTCTCTTTAGTCCTTGGTGTTTTTTTTTTTTTTTCAGCGGACAAGCTGGAGGCCTGTAGCATGATGGGATACTTGGTTTGATCTGCCGTTAGCCATTTTCCAGCCCGCGCCGTCCTTTTTTTTTTTCATATATATACCTAGTATATATGCATTAATTTTAGGTACGGAACGTGATGCTGCGATGGCTGTGCTCTAAGTGCTAAAAAAAAATAAGAGAGAGAGTCAAGTGTTTGGGTCTGCCATGATGCAAGTGGCCCATGTTTTATGCACCGAGCCAAGTACCACTCGTGTACAGCACGATCCGTGAGCCAGTCATGCACAGTATCATCCATAAGACAAGCACAATGTACTGGGCCCGCCCCCTTCCGTCTTCGGCGCCCCCCCCCCCGGTCCTTCAGGCACTCCATGCTGCGCCTTTCATTTCCTTTTTGCCATGTACTGTTAGTTTTGTTTTTTTTTTTCCTGTTTTCTTGTTCCTCTTATCTTTGCCCAATCCAGCTCTTCGTCTCGGGAGGTGCGACGTGTCATGATGCGGATGCGGTGGTTTTATTTTCTGATCCTTTTTTCTTCTTTTCACTCGGTACTTTATTCCTCTTGCTTTCTCCTGTTCTTCGCGCACGCCATCGAGGTTCGAGATCGGCGGCTGGTGCGGTGGCATCAATCATTGGTGCATGCATGTCTGGTGGGCTCCTGGCCTTCTGGCCCGTGCCATCTGCGCGTCTGCGCGTCTGCGCATCTGCGTGCGTGCTGGAACGAGCGGCGCTTAATTTAAGCACGCCTGCACAGACAGGCAGGAGACGCCAAAAGGTGGCTTGCACGGAGCCCAAAGCCCCTCTTGGCCAATGGGCAACCGGCCGTCACTGGTCTGAAATGCAAAGTGCATGTGGGTGGGCGACCAAGAATAGCACCTGCATCGCGCCGGGCGGGAAAAGAAATGAAGAAATACATGGGAATCGGAAAAATGCGGGGTGTGTTGTGCGGATATGCTGTGCAATGCAAGAATGTATATGTATGCGTAGGTAGACGAGAGAGCAAACATGCAGCCTTTTCTTGCGCTCTCATGGCTTCCGCTCTCAATAGGGCATATCCAGTACCAATCGTCCCTGCACGGCACTGCTTGGATTCATGATTGTCACGGCACGGAAATAGACAATATATAGGTCGGAACTCTACTTCTATTTATAAGAACTAGAAAAAAATAAGAAAGCTAAAGAATAAGAATAAACTTTCTAAAGTTTTATTTCTTTTTTTATACTTTATACTTTTTTATTTTATTTATTTAGGTTTTTTTTATTAATTATTATATTTATTATAAAAAACTTTATTAATTCTATAGTTAGTATAAGTAATACTTTATATAAATTATTATAAATTTTATAATAAAAATTATAATAATAATATTATATACTTTAAATATATTATTATAGATATTTTTTATTTTAATTTATAATAAATTTACTTTATATAAAGTTAAGTAATTATTATTTTATAGTTTTTATATTTTAAGCTTATAGCTTATAATATTACTCTCTCTTTCTTAATATTAATATACCTTTATGTGATGGATTCGAGCTAGAGGCTTGGATCCTTAGCGGAACAGGAAAGGAGCATGTAAGGAGCATATAAGGTGACCTACCTCACCTAAAGGGCAAACCCTATAAGTATATATTATATATAAGCTAAATATATAGTAGAGGGGGATAGTAACCTTTCCTTCCCCCTTATAAATAATAATAACTTTATTAACACTAAATTATAGTTACTATCTAGGCTAGTTTATAATAATTATTATTTATTATAATGCTACTTATAATATTTATCTTTATAAGGGCGGCGTAATAGATCCTTAGTATTATAAATAGGTAGCCTAATTAAGTAATATATAGAACTTACACTACCTCTATAAAACTATTGCTTTATTAGTAGCTTAGCTTAAGGAACTATATTACTATATAGCTATAATAAACTAGGTATTCTATATAGATACCCTAATATAGGCTAACTAGGTATAACTTAAGCATAAGCTACTCTTAATAAGGAACCCTTATAATAAGAATAGGGCTTTATTTTAGGCTTAGTAAAGCCTTATAGTATATAAGCTAGAGGCTAACTTAGACTTTATTAGCATTAACTATAATAAATAGTTTCTTATTTACTAAAACCTATTGCTTAAGATTTAGGTATAGGTAGCTTTATTCTTTAAGCTAAGTAGTAACTATTAATACATACTAAGCTATTTCCTTAAATACCTTAATACTATATTTATAAACCTTTATTAAGAGAAATATATAGTTATAAAGTTAAACTAGCTAGAATAATACTTAAATAAATAGTTTATAGATTTCTTTATTTATTTTAAATAAAAGTTATATTTTATAAAGGGGAGCACTTAGGTAAATATAGTAAAACTTACTTAGCTTTAAGTTAAACTTAATAAGTAAATAAGGGATTACTATATAGGCTATAATATCCCTTACTCTAACTACTATATAGTAGTTATATAATACTATAGTATTGCCTTAGACATTAACTTATACTAAATTAAGGAGTATGTTAAGGCTTATTATTATACTTAAACTAAATATAACTAAAATAGCAATATAGCTATAATAGGTATTAATTCTACTAGGTTTTTAAGCTTTAAATAGGGTTATAGATTCTTTAGTAAGAGTAGGTTAGGTATAAAGCCTATAAATACTAAAGGTATAATTTAAGTAACCTAGGTTTTATAGAATATTATTAAATACTATAAGGCTGCCTGCTAGTGTTTATATTATAGTAGTAATAGTTACTTTATTTAGAACTATATATAGCTTCCTACCTATTACTTAATAAAGGGTCTTAATATTAAAGCTTTAAATACCTTTAATAAAAAGGCACTAAGTAGTAATAATAACTTTAGTTTAAAAAAAGATAGCCTTACTATATAAGTTTTAGTAGTAAGATATATATTAGTAGTATTAATCTATACTATACTTATAATAATATTAGCTTAAATATTTATAGGGAAATAAAATATTATATAAAGGAGGCATTATTTTTCCTTCCTTTTCTATATAATAGTTTTAAGTTTATTAATACTTAAGTAAATAATAGTTATAATAGCTATACTACTATAAGCAAATAAATAGTTTAAAGGCTAGGCCTTTAACGCCTTACCTTAGCCTAACTATATATACTAACCACTGCTATAATAGTTATATAGTATAGTTATACTAACGCCTCCTAGCGCCTAAGAATTACCTACCTTATCTAGTTTAGTACTAACCTAAATAGCTAGTTATTCCCTATAATAGCCTATATAATCCTAAGCCTCTTATAAAACTATATTTTAAGGGCGCTATAAATAGCCTAGAATAATATTACATTATATACTTATCAG
>AFRA01000334.1:0-32172 GCA_000223055.1 Claviceps fusiformis PRL 1980
TTCCTTCCTTCCTTCCTTCCTTCCTTCATTATTTCCTTCTTTCCTTCCTTCTTTCTTTCTTGTATATCTATGTTCTCTCTACTTTTAAATGATTCAGCCGTCGTAGGCCACTGTCGTACCTGCATTAAGCAAAGCCCTGCGCATCGCCACAACGAACCGCTTGACATGGCATGTTTCTCCTCCTGTCTGGATGAAGTACCATGAGAGCAAGCTAGTACAAAGAACCAAATTGCCCAGCGCTCTTTGAAATACAGCCTGCCCTTTGCCGCAGCCACATGATGAGCGGCATTAAAAAAAAAAAAGAAGAAGAAGCGTGTGGTGAACCGTTTCCTGAACTTGCCCGCGTGAATTGATAGCTAAGTTATCTCGGTCGAGAGTGTCTACAAGGAACTGCGCATGACAATCCCGCCTCAAGATACGTGGTGTACTTGGTTTTAACTGAGGACAGAATTGCGAGGCCGAGGCAGAATCGAAAAGGTAACAGGATGTTGGGACTCGGAGGGGTCGTAGTCTGGACCCGGGAGGCGCATGTGATTGCGGGGTCGATAGAAAATGACGCGCCTGCAGTTTACGTACAGTCTGGTAAATCTGGTTCATGTCGCATGCAGATTCCAGACTCCAGAGCTCATGGCTCGGGTCCTCCGGGTCCTCCCACGTCCTGCTGGATCTGACAAACGACAGCACTTGGGACGGAAAGGCGGCAGCAGAGGATAGTTGCCGCTTCTGACGTTGGCCAGAGGGCAGGGCTTTTGCCCTCAAGCTTGACTGTCCTGACTCCTGGGGACTGGAAGCTTGGCGCGCAAGCCTCGGAGCGCCAAGATGTCGTGGGGCGGTCGCATTGTGAGGGTTAGGGTTACTTCTTGTGCAGACACGTTGCGGGGCTTGGATTTTTCATGTGACAGTGGGGGCTGCCGGTCTGGGTGCAGGGGCATCCCAACAACCATTGACGTGTGGTTGGCTGCTCGCCGCGTGGCTAGTGCATCCGTTGGGAGCCGTGCCCGCCTTGGGCAAGCGGTGAACTGTTGAGCTAGCAAAGTACCCAGGCACCGTATCGAGAACTTCGAAGGAGCTTCTCGAGGGACCGAGGAGGCTAGGAGGGGTAAATCTGCCACTGCCCGTGTTTGTCCCCCCCCCTTTTCTTCCTCAGACGACAACAACATTTGAATTTGAAACCGTTGCGAATCCCCGGCTCCCCTTCGGATCACCAGACATACATATACGCGCACATGGTCTGGCTCTTGCCTCGCCTTTGACAGCCACAGTGCACACCCTCCTGCCAGTCGTATGCTGCGATACCCAACTCTGCGATTCTCCGACCATCTGACGCGCTCGTCGTCCCAATCTCTCGCCCACCTCTCTTCCGCGCGATTCTATTCCGCCCCATTCGCAGATATGACGGGCGCCGCTGGCCTCCTCGGCGGCCACGAGAAGAAGCACAAGGTCACCATTGTGGGCTCTGGCAACTGGTATGTGGTGACGACGGCGTTTTCGCTGACCCTTTCTCGGCGCAGAAGAGGTTTGGCGACTTGACCGGACAATCCCCATCATATTCAAGTGAAACGTCGTCTAATTGTCTTTCTCTCTCTCTATTTTTTTTTTTACCACTTTTATTTTTCCTGCCTTGTAGGGGTTCCACAATCGCCAAAATCGTTGCCGAGAACACGAGGCAGCACAGTCACCTCTTTGAAGAAAATGTCCAGATGTGGGTATACGAGGAGGACGTCGTCCTTGGCAAGGACTCGAAATACCATGATGCGGCCGTGGGCGACAAGCCCCAGAAGCTGACCTCCGTCATCAATCAACACCACGAAAACGTCAAGTACCTGCCGGGCATCACCCTGCCCTCCAACATTACCGCGAACCCTTCCCTCGTCGACGCCGTCAAGGATTCGTCCATCCTCATCTTCAACCTTCCGCACCAGTTCATCGCCAACGTCTGCAAGCAAGTCAGCGGCCACATCCTGCCGTTTGCACGCGGCATCAGCTGCATCAAGGGCGTCAATGTCACCGACGACGGCATCAGCTTGTTCAGCGAGTGGATCGGGGATGGCCTCAACATCTACTGTGGTGCGCTGAGCGGGGCCAACATTGCCGGCGAAATCGCCGCGGAGAAATGGTCCGAGACCACCATTGCCTACGACCCTCCCCCCATGGACAACAGCAAGAATCCTTCGCCGCGCTCCGGCAGCCCGAACCCGGACATCACGGTGACGGATTTGCAGGACCTGGCGCACAGGGACTGCCGCGGCCGAACATCCAAAACCAAGCTCACCGCTCTTCCTGCCGAATACCCACCCCTCGACCACGACTGCTTTCGTGCTCTGTTCCACCGCCCCTATTTCCATGTGCAGATGGTCTCTGATGTGGCCGGTGTCTCGCTGGGCGGAGCCTTGAAGAACATTGTGGCCCTGGCGGCGGGCTTCGTCGACGGTCGGGGCTGGGGCGACAACGCCAAGGCTGCCATTATGCGAATTGGCCTCATGGAAATGGTCAAGTTCGGCAAAGAATTCTTTGGCGAGACCGTCCAGAGTCAAACCTTTACCGAGACGTCTGCCGGGGTTGCTGACCTGATCACGTCCTCCTCGGGAGGACGAAACTTTCGATGCGCAAAAAAGGCTGTTGAGCAGGGCATCACGGTGGACGAGGTGGAGCAGAAGGATCTGAACGGCCAGAAGCTCCAGGGAACCACGACGGCGTTTGAAGTGAATAGCTTTTTGAAGGCTCGTGGGCTAGAGATGGAATACCCCTTGTTTACGGCGGTGAATGACATTTTGCTCGGCAAGAAGGATGTTGATGATATCCCCAATTTGGTGGCAGCAGTTACGGATGGTGCGTGATTGATGGCATTTGTGGTCCTTTTTTTTTTTTTTTTTTTTTTTTTTTCGTTTCCTTTCTATTGCGGTATTGGCTTCGCCTTTTATTCTTGACAAGGAAAAAGAGAGAAAAGAATGATGGGGTTCTTGAGTTCTGATATACGTTGCACAGGGGGGAAAGCGGGGAGATCATTATTGTAGCACGCGAGAGAGCAGAGCGAGAGACTCGGACAGTTGCGGATATTCCTACACGGTGTAGAAAAAGGGCATAGAACTGGACCACGTCGTTGTGTCAGGGCTCTTGAGCGTTTTTTTTTTTTTGTCCTTTCTTGATAGAGCAAACCATGGTACGCAGTCGAATGATACATACAGGTAGAGAAGCCAAAGTTTTCTATGACGTGTCCGCGTGGGACTTTGAGATGCTTGACTTGTCAAGCGTGTCGTTCTCTGACCAGTGCGCCACAACGGACGAAGCTAGGCCGGGACGAAACATGGGCGTGTGCCAAAGATAGCGGCTGTGGCTGAAGGGGAATGGAACGAAGGCTGCGATTTTCGAGAAACGCCATGGTGGGTGATGGAAAATGACTTACATACTATGAAATGTACTTACGTTTGCCTCGCCGTCTCAACGCATGCCCCGCACATCTCCATTACATGCATGATGCGACCACGTCGTTTTCCCATATGGCTATACCGTGGAATTGGGCCACATGGCGACGGTAACACCTCTTTGCATTGCGTTGGCAAGAAACTCGGAAAGGGGGGCTACATCGTGACTGTCACCGTATACCCGTATTGCTACGCATGATGCATTCGCGGTGAAATCATGGGGCCGCCGGATACGGTCAAGCTGTACTTGGATGCAGTTATGAGTCATGACGTCACTGGGCTGGCCCTGCGCGGGGGTTTGCTGCCGCGGACTTGGGAGCCTGGTCGTCCACGACAGGATTGGGGTCGTCTGCATGTCCATATTTCCAACGAGGAAGGGCATAGAATGGAGATTTCAGCAATGCAGAAGTCGATAATGGCGGGATGCTGAACACCTGGTGCTGGGGCGAAAAGAAACGGGCTTGTCCCGAGCATCGGCTAGCGCGTGGCGTCGAGATGGACGCCGGACGCCGGACGCCCAGGGGTGGGGGGGAGATCAAGGGTCATGACATAAAAGAGAAAAAGAAAAAGAGACACATGAAACCTTCTTCTGCTTCACCTGCTCACCCTGCACGGTTTTGAACGCCATATTCGTCAGCACGCTCTGCTCGTAGACAAGGTCGCACAAGTGGCGGGCCCACGATGTCCAGCTGGGTCGAGGAGGCGAGACACGGGCCGACTCATCTGTTGCTCCTGCCTGGTTTCTCGGTGTTGGACTCGAATTGTCCGTGTCGCATCGAGATCTCACCACCTCGACCTTGGGCCGAGAGGCAGCGGGAACGGAGGAGGAAGGGAGAAGGAAAGGAAAAAGGAAATGAAAGGAAAGGTACAGAAAAAGGGAAAGGAGAAAAAAAAGAAAAAAGAAAAAGAAAAAAAAAAAGAATTGTCGCCTCGGTTTGTGCTGGCAGCTGGTTGGTTCCTGCTGACAGACGCCTTCCCCTCTGCCACCCTGTTTGTGCTCCTGCCTCGCCGAGCCTGGCTTTGTCGATTCCGATGTCGACGTTTGCTTTTGTGATTTCCATCACCTGGCCGGTCAGCCTGCCAGGCTACCATCAGACTACTTCACTATTACTACTACTACTACTACTACTCCTACTGCTACTGCTACTGCTACTCCTACTCCCACCACCACCACCACCACCACCACCACCACCACCACGGTCATTCGCGCTCGACTCAATTCTCGACTCTGGAGCTGCGACCTGGTCCTGGAGCTCCTGTGGATCCCTACCGACCTTGGCCGCCCCTGCAGCAGCAGCGCCTTGGGCCGTCGGTAAAGCCGTTGACTTTCAACGGCCTGCCGCCTGACGTCCTTCTGGCCCGGCGGGCGCCACCCTTCTCTTTCGCATCATGAGTCCAGGCACCATGACGTCCACCCAAGTGTATTTGTTGCCGCTCAACGACGATGGTTCTCCTGATGTCGCCGGGGAATACATCTACATTGCGTCGTCGTCCGAGGACCCCGTCACTCTGCGCTTCGCCATCGAGGGCACGTCCTCCATTTGCCGCCATGGAAGCTTATGGGTCAACATCCCCCAAGAGGGCAAGGAGTTTCGACGCAACACCTTTAGGGAGTTCAAGTATGCTGCTCGCATTGCTCCGTGGCCGCTTGCTCCGTGGCTTGGCCATGCCGGAATCTTGCTGCATCTGTGCTAACACCATCATCTCTCAGGCTGACTCCTGACTTCAACCGTACCATTGAGATTTCGATTGAGATACACCGCCCTGGAGCTTATGCGTTTTATACCACGTACGCGGAGCTGCCCGGCCTTGAGCCGCACCTTGACGAGGAGACATCGCAAGATGCGGTGCGGTTGAAACAATCACCGCTCTATTACGTCGATGTCGCCCCTCGTCTGCAGCTGGACGGCTCCCCTCTCCCCCTGCCAGCGCTCTCCATCTTCTCCGTCATCAGCAAATTCATGGGCAGGTATCCCACGGATTGGGAGAAGCACCTGCGCGGAATCAGCGATCGAGGATACAACATGATTCATTTTACCCCGCTGCAGGTTCGAGGCTCCTCCGATTCTCCATACAGCCTGTACGACCAACTGGGCTGGGATCCCACGTGTTTCCCTGCTGGCGAAGCAGATGTCAAGAAACTCGTCGATAGTTTGGAGACCCGTCACTCGTTGCTGAGCTTGACCGACATCGTCCTCAATCACACGGCTCATAACTCAAAATGGCTTGAGCAGCATCCCGAAGCCGGTTACAACTTGTCCACGGCGCCGTGGCTGGAGTCTGCCTACGTGCTGGACTCCAGCTTGCTCCAATTGAGTTCCAGTCTGGAATCACTAGGTCTTCCCACCAATCCGACCTCATCCGAAGATCTCCTTGTAATCATGGATGCCATAAAACAACGAGTGATATCCGACATTCGTCTATGGGAATATTACGCTTTGGATGTCGAACGAGATGCTGACGCTGCTGTCTCAGCTTGGACTGGTGCCAAAACAAGCACCCTGCAAGGCGCAGATGAGATGCAGGACGATGTGGAGAAGCTCCGAAATTCGGATTTGGACAGCAAGGTTTCCTTCATTCGAAGACACGGGTTGCTGGGATTTGATCGTTTGGGTGAGCGGTTCAGAAGGTCCGTCGACCCCAATGTCGCAGCGACCTTGCTTTCATTCTGTCTTGGTAGATACGAAGGTGAGTCTTCTGCTTCCTCAGATAAGGCGGCTGCGCGACTAGAAATGGTCAAAATACTCGACGCCATAAATGTGCCCCTGTACGAGGAATACGATGGCGACGTCAAAGAAATTCTGGAGCAGCTCTACAATCGTATCAAGTACGTTCGCCTGGACCATCATGGTCCCAGACTCGGCCCCATCAATGCAGAAAATCCCCTCATCGAAACCTACTTCACACGTTTGCCCCGGAACGAAACCACGTCTCAGCACGCCGTGCGTGATCTCATGCTGGTCAATAATGGTTGGGTCTGGGGCGGCAATGCCTTGGTAGACAATGCAGGCCCCAAGTCCCGCGTATACTTGCGGCGAGAGGTCATTGTATGGGGAGACTGTGTCAAGTTGCGGTACGGTGAGAAGCCAGACGACAGTCCTTGGCTTTGGGAGCACATGACAAAATACGCTCGCACCTTGGCAAAGTACTTTGTCGGTCTTCGGATAGACAATTGCCATTCAACGCCCCTTCACGTGGCAGAGCACATCTTGGATGAGGCACGACGTGTCCGACCGGACCTCTACGTCGTCGCCGAGCTATTCTCCGGCTCAGAAGAGACCGATTATGTCTTCGTCAAGCGGCTAGGTCTCAGCTCGCTCATTCGGGAGGCGATGCAGGCATGGAGCCCTGCGGAGCTCAGCAGGCTGGTTCATCGGCACGGTGGTCGTCCGATCGGTAGCTTTGAGGTTGACGAGATCTCTCGTGGAGATCCGTCTTTCACGCCGAACCCAAAGAGAAAAGGCGATCTCACGAGAGAAGTAGTACGCAGGATAAAGCCCACGCCGGTGCATGCGCTGTTCATGGACTGCACTCATGACAACGAAACCCCGGCACAAAAAAGAGACGCCCGGGATACTTTGCCGAATGCCGCGCTCGTCAGCATGTGTGCCAGCGCGACAGGATCCGTCATGGGTTATGATGAAATTTACCCCAAACTCGTAGACCTCGTAAACGAGACACGCCTGTATACGTCGGAAGCTTCCCAGTCTACACCGATCAAGGTCGGTCGGGGAAAGAATGGCATAGCAGGGGTGAAGAAGCTGCTGAATCAGATTCACACTTTGATGGGCAAGGACGGGTATGACGAAACCCACATCCACCACGAAGAGGAATACATTACCGTTCACAGAGTCCACCCTGAATCAAGAAAGGGATACTTCTTGATAGCACACACTGCGTTTTCCGGGTCTGGCAACGGCAACGGAAGCCTCACTCCTGTCCAACTTGCGGGAACCCGAGCGCAGCATCTTGGGAGCTGGAGCCTAGAAGTGGACGCCAGTCCAGAGGCTATCAAGCAAGCAGCTGGTAACAGACATTTTCTTGTCGGCCTGCCAAGCCGAGTCGTAGATATCACGGGCGTCAATCTGGATGTACACGGAGACGATACCATCATCACGGTACGGGACAAGTTCCCCCCTGGAAGCATTGCCCTGTTCGAAACATGGATCCCCGCCGCGGAACATTCCGCAGGTCTGGACACTTATGTCACCTCCGGTGCCCAGGCAGCATGGAGCCGGTTGAACCTGATTGATCTTAATTTCCTGCTGTATAGATGCGAGGCTGAAGAGCTAGACTGGAGTGGCGGCCGTGACGGGACCTACGATGTTCCAGGCCACGGCAAGCTTGTCTATGCTGGTTTGCAAGGATGGTGGAGTATAATGAGGGACGTCGTCCGGGAGAACAATCTCGCGCATCCCCTGTGCCAGAATCTCCGCAACGGCACTTGGGTTCTTGATTATATCCTGGGGCGCGTCCAGAGGCAGAGCGAGACGGTGGGCCACGAGCAGCTGGCGAACCCCGCCGCGTGGCTCAAAGAGCGATTTGATGCTATTCGAACCATTCCTAGTTTTCTTCTGCCCCGCTACTTCGGCTTGGTGTTGAGGACGGCCTACAACGCCAGTCGAGACCGGGCACTGGAGCTCATGGGAGAAGATGTGAAAAGGGGCCAGTGGTTTCTCCAGAACCTTGCTCTGGTCAGCATCCAGCAGACGGGCTGTGTCAAGTCGGCCTCTCTTTGGCCGAACAAGGCTGTGCCGTCTATTGCAGCCGGGCTGCCACATTTCGCTGTTGAATGGGCGAGATGCTGGGGTCGTGATGTTTTCATCTCGATTCGTGGTCTGTATCTCGGCACCGGGCGATTCGACGAAGCCAAGGAGCACATTCTCGCGTTTGCAAGCGTTCTCAAGCATGGCATGATTCCTAATCTTCTCAGCAGCGGCGACGCTCCTCGATACAACTCACGAGATTCTGTCTGGTTCTTCTTACAGACAATCCAAGACTACGTGCGGCTGGCGCCCGAAGGGTTGGGGATTCTCAAGTCGACTGTCAAACGACGCTTCCTGCCATACGACGATACCTGGTTCCCCACCGATGATCCCCGAGCGTACTCAAAAGAGAGCACCATTGAAGATGTGATTCAGGAAGCGATGCAGCGACACGCCTCCGGGATGGAATTCCGGGAGGCCAATGCGGGTCCTGCAATTGACTCGCAAATGACAGACGAGGGCTTTAATCAACGCATCTCGGTCGATTGGGACACGGGTATCATTTTTGGAGGCAATCAGGCCAACTGCGGGACTTGGATGGACAAGATGGGGGAAAGTGAGCGAGCAGGGTCCAAGGGAGTCCCAGGGACGCCTCGCGACGGTGCTGCTATCGAAATCACCGGTCTGCTGTACAGCACGTTGGCATGGCTATCCATGCTGAGCCAGCAGGGCGCGTATGCCTATTCGTCGGTCGAGACGGACGAGGGGGATCCGATGACGTTTGAAGCATGGGCAGCGCGCATCAAGGACAACTTTGAGAGGTGCTACTTTGTGCCGCTGTCGCCGGAGGACGACGCCAAATACGATGTGAACCCGGCCGTGGTCAACCGCCGAGGCATCTACAAGGATCTGTACAAGTCGGGCAAGGAGTATGAAGACTACCAGTTCCGAGCCAACTTCCCCATCGCCATGACGGTTGCGCCTGCGCTCTTCGACCCCGAGCATGCAATGCACGCCTTGTGTCTGGCAGACTCGGTCCTCCGTGGCCCAACCGGCATGGCGACGTTGGATCCGGCCGATCTCAACTACCGTCCCTATTACCGGAACAGCGAAGACAGCGACGATTTCGCCACGAGCAAAGGCCGCAACTACCACCAGGGTCCCGAGTGGCTGTGGCCGACGGGTTTCTTCCTGCGAGCGCTGCTCAAGTTTGACCTGAAACGACGCACCACGGCTGCTGGCCGAGTAGAGGCGTTCCAGCAGGTTACGAGGCGCTTGGCTGGTTGCAAACAGATGATGCGACAGAGTCCATGGGCAGGCCTGGCAGAGCTGACGCAAAAGAATGGGGAGCATTGTCCAGATTCGGTATGTTTTCCCTTTTTCTTTTTCTTTCCTTTTTTTCTTTTTCTTTCTTTTCCCCTTTGTTTCTCTTTTTCCCTTTGTTTCTCTTTCGCGTCCTTTGAACAGATCGTCCGTCTCCGTCCACTCATCATGCCCCACTTCCCTTAGAGCCCTACACAAGCCTGGTCCGCCGGCTGTTTGATTGATCTCTACATGGACGGAATGGAGGAGCAACAGAAGAGCTGGAAATGACGTACTTGTCCATTTCTTGGCAGCACGGCATCGGATTGTCTGGGACGGGTGGGGATCCATTATATAATAGATACTGCATGAGTATACGAACAAGCATCGACGAACAATGTATCAATCAACTTTTATTTTTTTTATTGTTCGTTTTGTTGAAAGAGCATGTAAAAAGGGAAAAAAGGGAAAAAAAGGTAAACCCTAATACTACATGATTGATCCATTCCCTGCCCATCTTTTTGTATCATGTAACAAACAAAGACTCCTTTTGAGCCAGGATCCGTTCCCTCCTCGCGCCTGACCTCAGAGGAACCGATTGGCTCCTCGACCAAGCAACGTCGTCAATGTGTATTGCGCCTGTCCCAAGCAAGACGATGAAGAAAACAGACAAACAAATAAACACCGATAGTCATCCCGAGTGATAAATGCTGCGACTGGAACGCAACATTGTAGATGGAGAGAGAGAGAGCGAAGCATGCAGAAATAATACCGAGAAAAACATGTAGAGATATAGCCTAGTAACGCCGTCGAGGTATATAGGGAGCATGGCGCAGAAAAGCCCGGGATGGGATAGACGGACGTAGCGACGGCGGGTCGATCCTTGACGGACTTGACACGGAGGCATGTCAAGTACGCGCGGTAAGCAATCGACTCCATCCACAAGTCCATGTCGAACGCCAGAAAGAAGATGACATCTGCGTCGCAAAGAGGGAGGGTAAAGAGCATGACGTTATAATATATCGATACGAGAACCATTGCCAGGTGCGGTGGAGTCGGGGTGTGCGTAAAAGAAGGGGGCCGTCATCTCGTTTCATGGTGAAATGAAGGGAAAAACCGAAGGAAGCGCAAGCAGAAATGGGATGGGCGGATATGTGGCCTACGTGCGCGAAGCAACCGTCCACTTTTTCTTCTGCTTGCCCTTGTGGGACTTTTCATCGACTATGCCGCTTTCTGCGTCACGACCTGGAGGAAATGCCATGGGACTCGCCGACTCGGAGCCTGTGATGGCCGGGCCCCAAGATGGGTTGCTGGCTGATCCAGAGTGTTTTTGCCCAAGCGAGGTCTGTCGATCCTTCTTGCGCAAATATCGACGGCGCCAAACACAAGCGCCGATCCAGATACCAGTGATGCCAACCACAAGAATGACAAGCATAATGACCCATTGCCAATGATTTGAGAGCCTTGATTGTACGCTGTTAGCACAAGAAGGGGAACGAGTAGAAGAACACAGGAGAAAGATGGAACGGAATAGACCGATAAAAGTGACGGGAGAAACTCACCAGTCACCGCCGCCGTTGATGTTTCCACTGTTCATGGAGCCTGAAGCATTTGTGGCGCTGGGGCTGCTCGCTGAAGTTGTTGTTTTTGGTGTAGTTGCCGCCTTGACGTTGCAGAACTTGGTGAACCAGCCAGCTATGGAGCTCATGGCCTTGGCATCACCCGGGCACGCATTGTCACATACGCCGGAAGCTGCGGTCGAGAATGCTGCGACCTTGCCATTAGCGCAGAAGCACTCTCCGTAGAGCTGGGGATCGGCTTTCGGAATAGCTGGAGGAACGCATCCGCCGTTGGCGTCCCATAGCGGCTGACAACCAGCAGCACACGCCGGGAGCTGATTGATGTCGTTGAACGGAACGATTGTGTAAGAAAGGCCAGCTGCAGTTGAGATTGTGTTAGTCGAATACCTGAAGGGAACGCCAGCGCCATCGACTTGGAAATGGTTTAGAATCAATGAATCTTACACATGATGAAGACAAGTGGTCGGTAATATTACAATATTCGGGTTCTGGGAGTGCCGCTGAACAGTTTCGAGGCAGAAAGTAGGCTGTGGCGAGAAGGGAGTAATCCCGATGCACAGCCTCAAACGTGATCTATCTCGCAGCACAGTCTGCTCTCGTGGGTCCTCGCTTCACTTCGGTTTCTTGTTTTTTTCTCGGTAATAGTTGTAGGAGCCGAAGTGGCAAAGAGTGAAAAAGGTCGAGGAAAAAAATTCAACGCTGGAAGAAAAGAGGAGGATGTGATTCAGATCAGTCGTTCTGTCGAGGTACTGGATAATGCCGGCCGGTGGAAGCGTTGTCCTTTTTCGTTGTTTTCAGGGGGGTGTCGTTTCGAGAAAGCGGCTCATCCACGACGCAGCACGGCAAGTAGTTTGCAGCGAACAATCAGAGCGATTATGTTGGCGTGACAGATGCACGGAGAAACTTGAATTGCAAAAGATGGAGCTGATGAGATGGTAATTACGAGCGAAGGAAATGGCGAACACTGTTGGCGTGCCGGCAAGAGTCGACGACGTAGAGAGAATGCCGCTGTTTGATTGTTGTTGGATTGAGTGAAAGGAATGGAAACATGCTCCAAGACGGCGAAAGTTGGCATTGCCTGTTGAAACTTTGATGGGGCGGGCGATTCGGGGGGGGGGGTTCCGCCGCGGAGAGGTGGGGGGGTTTACAGGCGGCGATTGCGGCCAAATGGGAAGGAGCCATCGGCTTGCGGGTGGAGTTCTGCACAGAAGCGCATGCAGTCATGGAAGCTGAAGCTCGGACTGTTTGGGCACGCTAGGCCCAGCCGCCGCATGCCAGCCGCCACTTGCATGTTCCATGGTCAGTGCGATGCATGCTGGAACCCAAAGAGCCATGCATGGCTGGAGAACGGAGCACGGAGCAGCTACAGGGCACCTGGCTAGGGGCCACAGGCTGCAGGCTACAGGCTACGGGCTACAGGCTACAGGCACCACAGGGCCCACAGCGCCCAAGGGCCAGCAGGACTGAAGGGTTACGAGCGACCGGGCGCTTGGAGCGACAAAAATAGGCCTGGTCTGGTCGAAAGTAGGCGTGTTGGTGTGGGTAAGCGGGTACTGAGGTACTAGGAGGTAGGTGCTAAGAGGCCGGACTCGGTTCACGTAGAGGTACCTAGTACTTAAAGTACTTGCAGCAGGTACTTACCTAGAGCAGGTACCAGCCGTCAAGGGCCAGCCACCGCCAGTCCAATATGTCACCTTGACGCATCAACGCACCACCCCATTCATAGCTGACCAGACATCTCTGCATGCTGTCTCGTCTGGAGGATGTCCGGTTGCCCTCTTCACATGTCTCGGTCCGGTAATGCCTTTGCCTTGCTGACTCTTGGCGGGAGCGGATTCAGTCCAGTTATTGTTTGTTATCCGCATCGGTCAGACATGCCCAATTCAATGTTGTGTCCTGATGGCCATGCGGCAGGCCTCTGTCATCAATCATCATCATTGATGGCTCCCCATGCAGATATCGCTTCCTTCCCATTCCGGCATCATCCGTACACTTGCATCTCAAGGGACGAGCCGATGCTGTTATTCATCAATGTTCTTATTCCAAAAGCATCCGCCGGCCCCCCCCTAGGATTTTCCGGAGCTTGCGATGCTTCGTGAACAGAAGCCGGCGACGCTGCGTCATCATTGCCCCTTGCGCCTCTTCAACGGACCCTGAGCGCCAAACACTGTTGACCAAGTTGAAACCGATCCTGCTCTGACATTGTAGTCAGATCAAGTCAAAAATGCCTGTCTTCCATCATCAATGACGACAAAGTCTTGCCATCTCACCACAGCGTCAGTCAAGTCGCCGTGAATGCCACAGTGCCATGGTTGACGATTTCTTGTCTTCTCGGGCAGCAATCATCTCCGTGTCGCGGGGAAGGGAGGTGGTAACATTGTGCAACAGCAACAACAATAGCTCCTTGGTCTACATGTATTGCCGGACACTTGAGCGATTCAATGCTGTGTAATCAATATCTGGCCTCTTCTGGCCGCATGACATGGCCTCGGATGGTAGCCCTTTGCTCCTGGGCCCTGAGTTTGTCTCGACTTTTCCTTCAATGTGAGAATTTGGTCTAGGGTAGGGGCCCACGACTGCCAGCCAAGACGTCACAAGACCAGGGTGCAGCGAATCAAACAGCTGCTTCCAGCTTTCCCAGAATCCCGAGCGCCGACCGCCCAGCGCGACTGCTCGATGACGATCCTATTCCTATTCCTGACCTAGCGGCAACAAGTTTGTGACCTGATTTCTTTTTGGGCAGTTCCAACATCCTTCAGCATCAACAGCAGCCGTCGCACGATCCGGGCTCGCATGTTTCTTCGCCACGCTCCGTTCCAGTGCATTCATTACTAAAGACACGTATTTCGTCCGGACGATAAAAAAAAAGATGAAGCGAGATGGATAATAGGACTTGCATTACCGAAGGAGGAGACTTCATCGACCCCAACAAAAAGAACAACGACATTCAGCTGCAGCTCGTGCTGTCCCTGATTCTGGGCATCTCGGCTTTTGTCACTTTCTGTGTATGGAAAGAAACCCAGACAACCAATCCATTTCGTTTGTGTCGTCTGCGACGGGCGTGTTAACTCTTGGACTCGTGCAGATACTTCGTCCGCGATGGCCGGCACTCTATGCGGCGCATAAGCGGCGCCTGCATCCTCATGTCGACCTTCCGACCTTGACAGACTCCTTCTTCGGATGGATACCACAGCTCTATAGGATCAATGAAAAACAAATCCTGGCCGCGTCGGGATTGGACGCTTTTGTGGTACGCTCTCCGATCCGCTCGATTTCTTTCCTGTTGGCCTCCCGAGTCCACATCCCAGTGAAAAGAAAAAGAAAACGCAGTTGTAACAGGATTCTGACTTGTTTCTCTCTCTCTCTCTCTCTCTCTCTCTCTCTAGTTCTTGGCCTTTTTCAAAATGGCTATTCGTCTCTTTTTCGTCATGACGTTCTTCGCCGTCTTGGTCTTGGGCCCAATCAACGCCAAATATCGCAAGAGCCCTTGGGACTTTGTTGGCGCGACAGATGTCGCACACAAGACAACCAAGCGAGAGCTCTTTAGTCCGTCATATCCATCGCACGCCAACCGCTTCCACGCATTCGAGGATAAGGATGAGGACAGAAGTCGCGAGATGCCCTTTCTCTGGTCATACGTCGTGTTTACTTACTTTTTTGTTGGTCTGACTCTTTACTCGATCAACCGGGAGACGTTTCGAATTATAGACCTGCGACAAAAGTACTTGGGCTCACAATCGACAGTCACGGACCGCACTTTTCGCCTGACAGGTATCCCAAAGAAACATAGGTCCGAAGCAAAATTGAAGAGCTTGATTGAGGGTCTGGACATTGGCCTCGTGGATTCCGTGACCATCTGCAGAAACTGGAAGTATCTCGATGAGCTGGTTGCTCATCGAGACGTGATTCTGCGCAAGTTGGAAGCATCGTGGGCCGCATACTTGAAGACGAGGCACAAGACACCGAACAAACACAGCGATGCCACGCAAACAGACGACATGCGTGGCGCCAATGGCCGACTATCCGGTGAAAGTGGCGACGAAGAGGCTGCTGAAAACGTACGACTTCTGGCAAGCGAGCCGGGGCAGCCACACGTGTCCGAGGGCGAAAGGCCGCAAGTGACGGTGCGCTATGGGCCCTTGCTGCTGCGGAGCCGCAAGGTCGATGCTATCGACTACTACGAAGAGAAGCTCCGCCGCATCGACGAGCAAGTTGTGGAAGCGAGGAAAAAGGAATACCCAACGACCGACATGGCCCTTGTCACCATGGACTCTGTTGCATCCTGTCAGATGGTCATCCAGGCAAGAATAGATCCTCGACCTGGTCGATTTCTGACAAAATTGACGCCGTCACCGTCCGACCTCGTGTGGAAGAACACATATGCTCTCCGCGGTATTCGAAGACTGAAGTCCTGGTCCATCACGCTGTTCATCACTTTTCTCACCCTCATTTGGATCTTTCCAACGGCGGCCCTCGCGTCCTTTTTAAGCTTCTGTACCATCGATCGAGCTCTACCCCAGTTCGCCGAATGGTTAAACGAGCATCCGATTGTGCGATCGTTCTTCCAGAACACCGCACCGACCCTGGTCGTCTCGTTGCTCAACGTGTCGGTCCCATACCTCTACGATTGGCTCTCGAATCACCAAGGCATGATCTCTCAGGGAGACGTGGAGCTGTCCGTGATTTCCAAGAACTTCTTCTTTACCTTTTTCAACACCTTTTTTGTTTTTGCCGTTTCCAAAACCGGGTTCGAATTTTGGAGTGTGCTGAGGCGCTTTTTGAAGGATACCAGCTTGATTCCGATGCTCATCGCGCAGGACGTGGAAAACCTTGCCAGATTCTACATCTCCTTCATCATACTGCAGGGAGTAGGGCTCATGCCCTTCAAGATCCTCGAGATTGGGAGTGTGTTGCTCGCTCCCATCTACCGATGGCAGTCGGCCACGCCGCGGGATTTCGACGAGATACAAAAGCCACCAACATTCCAGTACGGATTTTACCTTCCGACCGCGCTGCTTGTATTCAACCTTTGTCTGATTTACAGTGTTCTGGTCGAGGGATGGGTCATTCTCATCTTCGGCATCATCTACTTTGGTCTTGGCTACTTCACATTCAAGTACATGCTGCTTTACGCAATGGACCAGCCGCAGCATGCCACCGGCGGTGCGTGGCGTATCATCTGCTACCGCATCGTCGTTGGTATACTCGTGTTTGAGATTGTCATGGTCGGGCAGATTGCGTCCTTTCAAGCCCTGGTCCAATCTGCGGCAGTGCTTCCCATCATCCCATTCACCATATGGTACAGCTATTACTTTAGCCGGCGATTTGAACCCCTGACCAAGTACATTGCGCTACGAGCCATCAAGAATGACGGTCACCAGAGCGACGAGGGCTATTCCGAGGAGGCCGTTGAAGAGGGGTCCGACGACGACTTGCCACGCTTCCACCAGCAGCTCCTGCGGAGAGGAAGCACTCTAGATGAGTTCAAAGAGAGAGGCCTGACATTTGTCAATCCGAGCCTCATTACCCCGTAAGCTAGTTTTGAATCCTGCCTGCTCCGTAATCAAGAGAGAGAGAGAGAGAGAGAGAGAGAGAGAGCATGATACTAATGTCACATCCTGTAGATTGCGGCAACCTTGGATCTACCAAGACCCTCCCGCTCTGGTGGACGATGAGGAGACGACTGAGGGCGGACAATCATCGCCGCAACGGCCGACACTGATTCTGCCGAATGCAGATAGCTCACTTGGAATTGGCGAAGACAACGTCTGGATAGATAGCAGTCGCAGGAGTTAGAGTCAGGGCATTGAGCTTGACGTTTCAAGTATAATTAATGATACCTTTTTCCTTTGTTGTATGGTCGTCTCTGGCATTCCAAAAAAAAAAAAAATCATGCTGCAAGAAGGACGCTGCGGCTGGGTCCGCCCTGTACGATGGAGGGAGGGAGGAGTGATTGAAAGGCACTGGTTTTGGCAGGTTCGACAGGAGGGGGAATATTCGGGGGAAGAAAGGGGCAGGTTCATCCGGCCATGATTAATACTGTGAGAAGCTTTCTGTCTGTCCATCTCAACCGATTGATACAGTCGACGTGCCGCTCCATCTCCAATACCAACCTGCAACATCACCGCTATGACCTAGAACTTCGGCCCTGCATTGTATTAGCATTATCATCACCCGGTAGTCGGACTCAGCAACCCAACTAACCCCCCTTCAGAAAAAAAACCCCCTCCTGTCAAAGCAATCAACAAAAACGTCGTGGCAAATATTGGTGTCGCGTGGAGTAGCTGCCGTCTACTCCCCGGACACACTTCGAACAGCGTCAACCTCCCCCCTCCTTTCCTTGCATCAGGCTGCCGGCGAGATGTCAAGCTTGACGTGCGCATGCGGATTCAAGAGGGCCGTCGAGACGCTTACCAAGCGGGTGAGGCATGACCACGCGGGCGACGAGAGTGTGTGCGATACTGCTCATGCAAGAGGACATGGTGCGTTTTGTGAAGTTGACTGAGACACTGCCAATCTTTTTGCTCCTGTGTGACTTGTACCGGCTGACTGGTCGCTCACATGTTGTTTTTTTTTTTTTTAATTCTTTCATTGTTTACTTTGTTTCTTTTATTCCCTTTATTCCTTTGTCCTTTTTCTTATTTTTTTCTTCTTTCTTTTTTATTAATTTTTTACTCTTCTTTTCAGAAATACCTGCTTCTATGCGTCTTGCTACCGAGACCATCCAATCCATACTGTCCCTTCTTCCGACTCAAGACTTCAACGCGGCTCGTCATACATGCCGGCTTTGGCTCTTTGCAAGTCTGGAGCGAAAATTATTGCAAGATATGCTGAGACGAGCTGGATGGTGGAGTAGCATGTTGCGCATCGTTCCTCCGATGGCCGCGGGCAGAGCGCCCACGATATGCCAGGAACAGATTATGAGCAAGTGGATCGCAAGAGAGAGCAATCTCGCCCGATGTGATGAGAGTGCGTTTGTGCAGGTGGGAGAGACGGATTTTCGCAGCCTGGCAGGCCAGTGCAGGTCTGATGACTTTGGATGCGACGACTTTCGACTGCATGGACAGGTCTGCTTCACGGTCAGCCTCTGCGGTAGATATCTCATAGCGACGCTGGGGCAGCTGGCGTTCCTATATGAGCTGAATCATGTGTGTCGACACGGACAATCCGCCTGGGCAGTCCCTCTACGCAAGAGACAGGGAATGCCTCTGGGATTCATGCGACCCGTCGCCGCCATCATCTGTCCGCGGCGCGTCCTCAGTTGCAGCATGGATACTTCGTCGGGCAGACACTCGGTGGCGTTTTTGATGGAAGGCCGTGTTGGCATGGTATGTGATGTTGGCCTGACGAGAGACGGACGGACCGGACGGACCGGACGGACCGGGCGAGCTGGACGAGCAGGACGGGCCGAGGCAGCAAGCAGCATGACGGGACCATTGCCGTCATGCCGAATTCCCACGCAAAGCTCTACCGCCCCAGACGCGCATGATTCCTGTGTCTGCCACCGGCGTTCCCCGTATGAGCCGCCATGTACCGAGACCGGCGATCGGTCCGTGTATCGAAACATTTGCAACGCCGACGATCCGCCACGGTCGGTCGCCATCTGCCCGCAACGAAACTGTGTGGCCTTTGGATGTTCGGCTGGCATCGAGCTACACTAGGTGGATGCCTTGACGGGCCAAGATCTCAGCCGATGGTTTCCACTCACCACCTCGAGCGATGTCCTGTATTTTTTGCCGATGCGCCGAGGAACCGACTCGGCGAACAAGCTCCGATTGATCAGCTCGGCGTCGGGATTGCTGAACCCCCTGGATCCGGTCAAGGGCTCGTCGTGCCACGAGCTGTCCACCACGATTATTGGGCCTGAAGGCAGAAGCACGGCATGCCTCGGAGACGGACGGAGAACAGCGCCGCAGAACATGAACATGACGCCAGATGAGGACGAGGATCCGCTGCGAGACGCGAGCTATACGCCAAGTCACTTTGCCAGGCCCACGGGCGGCCTCGGACGATCCCGGGCACTGCTTAGACACGGGCGTCTGTCCGATGCTGCTGCTGGCGGCGGCGGCGGCGGCGGCGTTGGAGGAGGAATAGGCACGGTACTGGCACGAAGTGCCGACCATTATCGCGCGGTGCCGATTAGTGACGGCTATCATGTCTTGTTTACCGATCCGCGCACCGGCTGCCTCTGCCTCGGGACGGATGCTCCCATCGGGTCCGTGACTCGCCTTGTTCGAAAGGTGTGGTTCCGGCCACCGGCGGCCGCTCTGTCGGTCATTCCGATTCTGTACGCGGCCGGGTCGGATACGAGGCATGGGCTGCGCGTGGTGGCCACGTTCGCCGCAGCTGGGCCCATGGGGATCCCGCACAGCAACGAGCAGTTGATTGCCTTCTTCACGGTCCCGCCAGACCTCTTTTTTCATCAGGTGTCCGCCCGGCAAGACGAATGCGGAAGCCATGATCCAGCAGCAGCAGATGCGATGATGAATCGTCATGGCAGAGCTCCAAGACAACAAAGCATGTCCGACGTGTGGCGAGCGGACGATGACGACCAGCTCCTCGACGAGTTCGGCGGTCACTTGCAAGACAGCCACAACCCGGCGTTTCCCCTGGAAATCTGCGGGCAGCCCATCGCCGTATGGGACAGTCTGACGGAAATCGCGCTGGACTCATCACCCGAGATGATCGTCTGGGCCTTTAGCTCGTCGGGCTGGGCCAGGGCGTGGGCCGTAGACTACGGCAAGGCGCAGCCCCTGACCAGGACGGCAGTGCAGGAAGACGGGAGCATCCGCCTCATGGACCAGGACGGCGATATCCTCATGACGGACGATGACTCTGCTGCTGCTGCTGCTGCCGCCGCCGCCAGCCCGGAGGACTGCAGCACGCCGGACTCATCCAGAGACGTCAACCCGTTTGACGGAACCGTGGGCACCAACTTTGTGGAGCGGCGATCGCGCATCGAGCGGGCAAGTTGGTGCACGCGGGCCCGGGGCGGCAACCGGATAGCCTCTGTGGATGTGATTGAGGAGGTGAATGGCATTGTGAGGCTGGATGTTCAGCTGCGATAGACGTTATGGTGTGGGTTGTTTTTTTTTTTTTTTTTTTTTTTTTTTTTTTCCCGTCCATCAAGGGTCCTAGCGAGAGGAGGGTGGGGTTTGTGAAAGCCTAACCGGCGATGAATGACGCTTGAATCAAGTAGTATTTTTATATTTGAACCAGTGGTATTTTACAATGACAAAGTACTTGATGTGTACGCAACATGTGAGGCCCTGACTGATGCTGTTGATGCGATGCGAAATGGGTTTTGGGGGTCCGGGGGCACATGTGTGTGCTTCTCCTCGGACTACGTATGCGTAAGTGAAGTGGGCTACTATGGAACAATTCTCTATATTTCCTTGATGCCGAGACGGGTACACCATGGGACTTCTAGCCGCCTACGTAGTTCTTCTCTCCTGCGCTCCTCCTCTGCAGTTTTGCGTTCGGCGGCTCGGTGCTCAGGGAAAAGAGAAAGAAATAGCTAGCAAAGAAGCGAGCCGAAAGAGGGGGGAAACAGCTCCCGATGAAGATGCAGATGGGCAAGCATAAAAGGCAGCCGGCAAAGAAGCTGAGAAAAAAGGGGGGGAAAAGAATAGCCAGCAAAGAAGAAGTTGATGAGAAAGGGAAAAGACAGTTAGCGGAGAAGGGTGATGAAGGAGTAAAACGAAACAACTCGCAAAGAAGAGATACTGCACGTAGGGTGTTGGCATCAGCGGCTTGCGATATGCGTTGTCAAGGTCATGTGGTAGGAAACGTTCAGCTGTGTGGTACATGTGTTGGTGACCAAACAGCGTGTGAAGAGCGAATCTGTTGGTTGATATCCGGCATGTGTGTTCACATGCTGTACACACAGCGGATGATTGTTCCTTTGAACACCAGTGACGTGCGGATTTTTGGATACATGCTTGAAAGGGGGAGGATTATACTCACGGAAAGGCAACAGATATTGCATATGTGTATCGGGATGTAATAGCTTCAAGGGCAATTCAGTAAATACCATTCTTCGTGTGAGGCCGAGGCACCAGGCTCACTAGGATCACAAAGCCAGCATCCAGTATATTGATTTCAAAAAAGCGACCCTTTTTTCAACACTCTTCCGCACCCCTCGGAGTCATGAAAAGGGAACCCAGTGTGCCATCAGACGTGGACTAGAGGATCAAGGGCGGTGCCTAGGAAGCAGTCTTGGTTTGCGGGATGGCACGGCATGGCATGGATTGACGGATTGGAAACGGATCAGGAACGAATTAAAAGGACTCATATATGGGGTAGGACTTATGATGGCAGTAGAATAGAAATAGAACCACCAGTAAAGAGTTTTAAAGATGGGGTTTGCCGTTAGGTAGTAGGGACCTTTACTTGCTTCTCCATTTCTTTTCTCCGCCCCCCCCTTCATTCTCTTCATTTCCCTCTATTCTTTTGTTTCATCCTGATATTTTCTTCAACTATCCTTATTTATCATAATGTTCATTGTAGGATCCTACGACTTTTAACCATGTTCAAAGCTCTCCATGAGAACAGACCAATTAACCCCTTGAAAGCGCGGGCATCTTCATTCCTACGACCGAGCATCCTGGTTTAACAGACTGACGGCTTTGCTTCAAACCCGTGCCATCGTGACGCTTCTTGAAGCACATGGTATGAAAGAAAATCCATGTTATAAAAGGTAACATAGCATAACATGTGCTGTGTGCAATTATACACTTGCACCGATGGGACCTGCTTGACGAGAGGTTTCTCCCTATTCATAAATACAAAAGAATAATATGGAATTCGTCATTATACACCAAAGAGCACTTGCTTCTGTACTTTCCTGATATCAAAATCCAAACAAATAGGAAAAGACAGAAAGTGAGAGGCAAAACAAAAAGACAGACAGAACAGTTATACACTTCGAACAGGAAGAGCGTCTCGCTTCAGCACACCCTTCGTCAGCATATTCTGGCAGGTGCCCGTCTGGCTGAGCTCCTCCGCATTTCGAAAGGTGCAGTCGGCGATTTCCGTCAGCGCCTCAGCAGTAAAGAAGGCTTGGTGGCCGCACACAAGGACATTGTGAAAGGTGGTCAAGCGCATCAGCACGTCGTCGTGGATGATCTCGCCCGAGTGATCGTCGTAGAACAGGGATCCCTCGCCCTCGTAGACGTCCAGGGCCAAGCCGCCGAGTTGTCCCTTCTTGAGCGCTTGAATGACGGCCTTTGTGTCAATGAGCCCGCCGCGCGAGGTATTGACCAGCATGACTCCGCGCTTCATCTTGCCAATCGTGTGCTCGTTGATGATGTGGCGCGTGGAGTCCGTCAGAGGACAATGCAGGCTGATAATGTCGCACTGGGGCAAAAGCTCATCGAGACTGGCGTACGTGCCCACGTCTTCCAAGGCGCGGGAGGGGAAGGGATCAGAGGCGAGGACACGGCAGCCGAAGCCCTTCATGATGCGGGCCGTGGCCAGGCCAATCTTGCCGGTGCCCACGATGCCGACCGTCCTGCCGTGCAGGGTGTGTCCGAGCAATCCGTCGAGAGCGAAATTGCCTTCGCGGACGCGGTTGTAGGCGCGGTGTGTGTTCCGATTCAGCGTCTGGACCAGGGCGACGGCGAATTCGGCGACGGCCTCGGGCGAATACGAGGGCACATTGGCCACGGCGATGCCGTGCTTCTCGGCCGTCTCGAGATGCACGTTGTTGTAGCCGGCACAGCGCAGAAGAATGGCCTCGACGCCGTACCTGGCCAGCTTTTCGACGACGGCACTGCTGAGACAGTCGTTGACGAAGACGCACACGGCCTCGGCGCCTTGCGACAGGGGTGCCGTGTCGTCCGTCAACGACACCTCGTGGAAAATGAGCTCGACGCCATCCTGGCCTCTTGCGGCCTTGGCGGCCTCGAAATAGGTTCTGTCGTATGGTTTGGTGCTAAAAAGGGCGAGCCTCATTGTGAATGGGTTCAATCGAGTGTTTTTGTTCTGTGAAAGAGGCTGGTGAACAGACGGCTGCGCACAGGAAAGGCGAAAAACAGAAATTCAGTCGTGGTGGGAGAGTGTGTCGACTGTCGTCATTCTGCTCAAATCATGAGGTGAGGGGCTTGGAAGAACAAGGAGGGAAAGAAAAGGGAAAGACATGTCCTCGATTCACCGGAATGGTGAGCCCCGTTCTGCCTGGGTCTGTGATGTGGGAAACGGATGCCTTTGCCAGCCGAACATGGACAAACATGACCTCGAGAATTGAAGCTCGAGCATCAACAGCCCGCCAGAGCAGTGCAGTGCCAGTGCAGTGCCTGGCTGGTGTCGCCAGAATCGAGGACTGTGGCAGTCTCGTGACGTCAAATGTCCAGCTGGCAGGACGTCTGCCACAGCTCCTTCCAACCTCTTCCAACTTCTCCCAACTTCCCAGCGAGATGGGGGAATGCAAACCTCCCTCATGACTTCCAAACCCTGGCTGGCCGGCGCGGCTTCCCAAACTGTCTCGCTAGAGAACGACACACACAGAAAACAAAAGGTAAAGAATAAAAGACCCGAAAGCGAAAAGCAAACTCAGCTTCAACCTCTTTCCCAAGCTTGGCAGCAGAGACGCTGAAATAGAATCAATCACTCAGAATTCATTCATCTACGACATCCTCACCTTTTGAGCAAAGTATCAGACCACCGCCGCCACCAGTAACGCTCAGCTTTCGCCCCCACGACCCGGGAACAGCTCAGCCACAATGTCAGACGATGGAATCGTCAAACTTGTTGACGCAGTCAAGGTAGTTTCACACAAAGATCATCTAGAAGTGAAAAGAACAGGAAAAAAAAAAGGAAAAAAAAAAAAAGACAATAAAAACCACGCAACTTCTTTCTAACACAGTCCCACCAGACGCATTCCTTCCAGATTGTGCGTCTGCAAAATCAAATAGAAGCTTTACGCAACGAAAATTCCCGACGAGAAGAGGAAAACGAACATGTCCTGCAGGAGCTCCATCGATCGCGGGAAGAAATCGCCTACCTCAAGGGCCGCTTAGCCGGCCACATAATGGAGTTCTACTTGACACCGCCTAACGCGAAGCTTGAAGAGCAACAGAGCCAAAACAACTCGGTAGACTTTTCCCCAGATCCGAGACCAGAGGCATGTCCGCCGCCAGTGTTTGGGGGGTTTGAGGATAGGACCTCGCAAGTAGGCCATGCGGCGGGTATAGTGGCGGATCAGTTGTTGATGGAACAGCGCCCAGCTCTTATTAGGGCACTGGTACGTCAAACAATCCTTTTGAATAACCCCAAACACGATATATGCTGAGGCATTTCCAAAGGAACACTGTTGTCAGGTTCGGCAATCTGCCCTTACCTCGGGCAAACAGGAGGTGTCTACATATGTCCGCTACACGAATACGTGGCAAGGTCCCTAGATGAATGGGCAACAGGCATGACGATGGTCATTCCCCCATCTCCCAAATACTCGATACACCAATGTCACTCCGCCATGGTCAAGGATACGGCCGAGTATGAGAGCTCAATACGTTGCGGTTACGGTGTTTCGTGAAAAAATTAGTGGCTGTGTGACTAGCCATTTCGACAGTATTCAAACCTTTCGACATGCCGCCGACATTTGCGGCATTGAGATATAGCTCGCACTGAGATCATTACTTGCTATTGTAGAAAATAGAAAATTTACCTGCTGTACTCGCCCCTGATAGTGTAATCCTTCTTCGGACCATTGACAGTATACTCTATGCTCCAATTCTCCAAGTTGACCGCTTGAAAAGCAAAGTTGTACTTGACATCGTAGTAGTCATCAATGCACAGATGCCCAGCTTTGGCAGTCCAGCCGCCGCCGCCGCCGCCGCCGCCATCGCAATCCTGATTCGGGCGCAAAAACTCAATCTCATGGAACAAATAGTCTGCGCGCTTGGCATCATTCGGCTTGGTGAACCACACACTCAGGGACTCCTTCTCCTCATCATAACGCCATACATACCGCCTCGTTGCCCTAAAGCCAAATCCCTGGTTGGTCTTGAACTCCCCGTCCTCAACGTACAAGTACTCGAGTCCTGTGCCATGCTCGTCAGAATTCGACAAATCGGGTACCGCCGGACTTTCAGCACACCGCAAGCCATCCGGTGTCCTCTCCCGTAGCAGGAACTGCGCGGTGCCGCGAAAGTGGCCGCTCGGGTGCGTGGGCAGTCGACTGTTGAGGTCCCTCTCGAGCTTCCACGTGCCCAACAGGCTTCGAAACACGGCACGAGGCATGAACCGAGGCGTGGTGAGCCCGTCTATGGCCGTCTGGACGGTGGCATGGCGGAGTTTCTGCGCGGCCTCTTGCGCGGCTGCATCGTCCGAGGGGGATGGATATCTCGACGGCGTGAGCATGTCGAGGGGTAGCTTGTTGTGGGACAGGGAGGGCACGTCGCGCAGGGAGGGGTCCACTCTGGGTATGGAGAGCGCCTCGGCAAACTCTTGCATCAGGAAGGGATAGTCCCCCATGGGGAACTGGGACAGCCGGGGATTGTCTCGCAGGGCGAGCGTCCGCTGGATGGACGTGTCGTGCTCGAGTTTCCGCCGCAGTGGCGCGGGGTAGTGCGCGGCTGACGAGGACCAGTACGTCGCGAGGAAGCGAGCCTGCATCTGCATCACGCCCCAGTACGGCGATCGGTAGAAGCCGACGAATCCCAGATTCGGGACCTGGGGATGGTGCGTGCCGTGGAAGGCCAGAGCGAGGGCCTGGTCGGGGTGTTGTGGTGAGTGGCCGAGGGTCGTTAGGATATCCCGTGGCAAGTAGCTGATACTTGGTGACGGGTCGAAGCCCGTGGCGAGGACCACGGCGAGGACGTCGCCGAATTGGCTTCCGTCCGTGAGCGTCGCCGTGGTTCCGCTCAGGGACGCCAGCTTGCCGGTGGATAGTGAGATGAGGCCGGATCGCACAAAGTCGCAGTAACAGTCGCTCACGGCTAGGTAGGGCGGACCGAGCCTGTCCTTGTCGGTAACCTGCAGCTGGGGCGAGAAGATGGACTGGTCTGTTCCCAGGACGGCCTGGAAGATGGCATGGACGGTTTGTGCCGTCTTCTCATCGACGTGGCCCTGCGTGTCCACCAACGGCGCGGGTCGATTATTCCGGTTATACGAGGCGAAGTCGAGCGGCAGGAACGGTGCCGCGGCGCCATTTGCATGTCTCACCTCGGCGGTGGTGTGCAGGGGATATACCCAGATCGGACGCTGTATGACGTGATGGACCGAACACTGGTCAATATTCGGGATGGGAGACGTCGACGTCTGGGGGGAGTGCGTGGCCGAAGACAGGTGCGTGGCAATGGTGCCGGCCATCTCGACGCCAGACATTTGGCCGCCGACAATGAGAATCTTGCCCTTTGCAGAGGACGTGTTGCCGAGAAGAGACTTCAAGCCTCTGTACTGACTGCTGTGAATGACGGGAACAGTCGCTGCAGGCGCCGCCGTCGAACAAATGCCCTCCGGCACGACTGGCTCTCCAAAGTATCCCGACGCGACCACGACGTGCGTGAATTGCCGCGTCTCCCGCTCGCCATTGCACTCCAGACACACATGCCACGCAGAGGTGGAGCCATCGAGCCGTGCCTCGACGACGCCCGTGTTGCAATGCAGGCTGAAGTCTGGGTTGGAGCTCAAGTAGCGCTCCTTGTATGCCTCCAAGTAGCGACCGACCTGCCAGGCGCGCGGCAAATGCGGTGCGCCATCCTCCCACGCGTGGTCGCTGAAGTGCATGGTATGCTTGCTCTGGTTGGCTTCCATCAGGGGATGGATCTGGCGAGTTGTATCTGACTTGGACGCTGGCCACAGTCCGCCGATGCTATTCCGTCTTTCGAAGACGCTGACCTTGAAGTCACCCCCAGGGGCATTGTGAAGCAGCGTCTTGGCTGCGACTAAGCCCGAAGGACCGGCGCCTGTGCAAACTCAGCCGAGTTGTTTTTTTTTTTTTTTTTTCTCTCACATCACCGAGTGGAAAAAAGAGGTGTATGTCAAGAGCCAGGAGGCACCCTCACCGATGATACAGACTGATTTCGGCATGGTGAAGCGGTTGGGGCGAAGGAAGGCTTGGAGCATATGCCATGAGTCTTGAGTCTCGAGCCTTGAGTCTTGAATTCTGAGTGCTGACTCCTAACTTCCAACTCCTGACGCGTTCAGGCTTCGACGGAACGCTAACCGATGACACGTCACAAGGGCCGTGGTGTCGTTAACGGACCATTCTCCGCCCACGAGACTGGAGCTGCTGGAAGCCAGGACCCGAATCACAACACGGACAGTTGTCGCATCTTGGAACTTGCAAGTTGTCGTGCCTGCATGTGGATCTCGGACTAGGGTTCTCGCCTCGTTTATTGCATACTGAGGCGTTCCCCAGAATTGCAGCTGCAAGAACCCCACGGTGCTCCACTACGCTCCACTACGCTCCACATCGACAGGGCGGCAATCCCCGCGTCGTTCGTCATCTGCATCCCGAACGCGTAAAACTGGGACGAAAGGAGGGGCGCCGCATGAAGCTTCATGCCCCCCAAAAAAATCCCTTGAACTGTATTTCAAGCACCGCACCATTTCCACACATATATAAATCCATCTCCAACGGGCCCCGGCATCTCCAGCCACGTCTCCCACTCCACCACAGCCACACCAACGCAAGCTTTTCTCAGAGAAAGGAAAGGAAAGGGAAAAAAGAAAGAAAAAGAAAAAGAAAAAGAAAAACAAACAAAGAAAGAAAGAAAGCCCCCAAGTGTCCCACCACCACAATGCCCTCATCAGTGTCATCACCCCGCGTTCTCCTCATCGGCGGCCACGGCAAGGTCGCCCGGCTCCTCACCCCATTGCTGCTGAAGCGCTCCTGGTCCGTCACCAGCATGATCCGCACTCAAGAGCAAGCTCCCACCATTGAGGAGCTTGGCAAGGATCTGCCAGGCAAGCTCCGTGTTCTGGTGAGCAGCGTCGCTGACGTGTCTACCGTGGAGGGGGCGACGGCCATTTTGGAGCATGTGAAGCCCGATTTCGTTGCCTGGAGCGCTGGTATGGAAAGTTCTCCTGGGTTCTTATTTTTGCTTTTCGTCTTTGGTTCCTTTTTCATGTTGGGTCTTTGACCACGAGAAGATGGAGCGGAAGAAAAGAGGAAGAAGAAGAGAACTAGAAAGGACAGATTTACAAGGAAAGGAAAAAAAAAAAAAAAAAAAACCCTCCAGAAAAAAAACACTGACAAAAAAAATCCCTGCTAGGTGCTGGCGGAAAAGGTGGTCCCGAAAACGTACGTGTATCTTTTACTGCTTTCTTCTTACCTGCCCATCTCACGGCCCAGTCTGTGCAAGACCCAGACTCCTGAGTCTCAACTAACATGGTCGATGATGACGCGACCAGACCTACAAGGTAGACCGCGACGCCGCCATCAATTTCGTCCACGCAGCCGCCTCCATCCCCTCCATCACGCGCTTCCTGCTCATCTCCTACACCGGATCCCGCCGCTCCGGCGCCCCGTGGTGGCCGGCCGGTGAGTGGGACGAGTACGATCGCGAGGTCAACCACGGCAGCCTCGCCACGTACTACCAGGCCAAGATTGCTGCGGACGAGGTCCTCTACGAGGTGTCTGCCAAGAGCGCCACCCTCGTGGGCATCAATCTCCGTCCCGGGATCCTGACCGAGGAGCCGGCCGGGCGGGTCGAGCTGGGGAAGACGAAGCACGTCAGGGGGAAGACGAGTCGTGCGACGGTGGCGGCGGCGGCGGCTGCGCTCTTGGCGGCCGAGGGGGCGAGGAATGTGTGGATTGATTTGCTAGATGGGGAGGAGGACTTGGATGCTGCGGTGGAGAGGGTTGTCAGGGATGGGGTGAATGCTGCGGAGGGAGAAGACATTTACGCCAAGATTTAGATGTCCAGTGTTCAGGTTTGATTGGATTTTTTTTTATTTATTTTTGCATTGTGTTCCTCACGCATAAAAAACATAGCTATTGGAAAATTATCACAAATAGTTTGTCTGACAGAGATGCTGGTTTCGAAAGGAAAAAAAAAAAAAACATGCTGGGCGAGATGATTCACATGTGAACATGTACATGTGCACGTACACATGTACAGCCACCAGGGTCAGCCAGGGCTGTGCGTCTTCAACCACATTGTCTCATGAAACCTTCCGCGCCGCGCTGCTCATGCATGTCGAATTTGTCTCCCCCTCCGGACCACTTCTTCGCACAGTCTTCGTGCCTCTCACCAAATTCGTCGCTGGTGTCGGTTGATGGCGACAGTCCAAGTCTGCTGTCCAGACGCGTCGTGCCTCGCGGGTACTCCCGACAGCCGTAGCCGAATCGGGCTTTCAAGGCTCTCGCCTCCGCCTGCACTGAACTCCAGCTCGTCGTGAAGAAGATGATGGCGTTCCAGACGCCCTGAAGGGGGAGAACGCAGCCACTGGCGACGCTGAGCGAGTAGCTGACTTGGCCTTGATTCGCAAGACTGTAAAGCCTGTTGACCGAGCTGGGAATCCAGGTTATCAGGACAGATAGCGCGAAGATAAAACTCGTCCGCAGGTACGACATCTTGACGGGGTCCAGGCGCTTCAGCTTCATCGACGCCGTCGCAGTCAGCGTGCCCAGTCGTCCGAACCGCGTCGTCCTGTTGGAGGGGCCGCCGCTGTAAGAGCATGTCGTCTCGACTGTCTGGGTTGGGATGGCGCGAAATTCGACCTGGGAATCATTGCGCGACACTCGCGATGGTGCTCTGAGCACAGAAGCTGGGAATGTCGGTGCGCCTTCAAAGTCGAAATCTGGCTCAGCAACGGTGATGTTGACCTCGGTAAAGGCCGTTCCGTAGCACGCATTGCGTCTTGGGAAAATCTACAAATAGTCGGTGAGCGGACATGTATGTGATTTCTAAACCACCAGATGAATGAAACTACAAGGAAGGAAACGAAGAAGAAAAAAGAAAAAAAAACCCCCCGAAAAAAAAAAAAGGGGGGGGGGTACGACCTCTTCTCCGGAAAACCTGCTCTCGCTTCCCGACAGAGACACATTCGCACGACCCCGCATCGGCTCGGGATCCTCAAAGTTCCGCAGCTGGTTTCTGCGACGAAACACGTAGAGTCCGACGGCGATGTAAATGATGATGGAGAGGATGATGCAAATCCATATGGGGATGTAGTAGGCATATAGACGGACGATACTCCAACTCGGACTTATCCAACACCACAACTTTTGTTTGGCGGCGGGGCAGAAATTCCTTGTCAGCACTGAGAAGCAAACTACATTTGAAGTGGCCGGAGGTTTCAGATGGTATGAAATGGAACCATGGATAGTGCGAAAGGAATAGGAGGCGAGGGTATAACCGCACTTACAGCGGCGTCTCCAATCATGGGTCCCTTGGGATCGCCTCGAACCGACACGAGCACTACAGCGGGCACCATAGGACCGCCGAAACAGATGATGCAGTATACCCAGGTATAATGCTGGAACAAGGACGGATCCGCATTATTGAAGAAGACGAGGAAGACGTTGACGGCCATGGCACATGACCACCACGGATCTGCCTGCATGAACCTGAGATGTGGCAGAACGATTAGCATGGTGTGCCTTTAAGAAACGTCGAAACCAGAGGAAAATAATAAAAAGTGAGCAAAGTAAGGAATAAAAAAGAAAAAGAAAAAAGAAAAAAGAAAAAAATGAAGAATAAGGAAAGGAAATAAAATAAAATAAAATAAAATATAAAAGAGATAAATAAGAATAAAAGAAAGAAAATGAAAAGTCCCATCTGCCCCTCCTCCCACAAGCATTCGACTCACCACTCGAATATGAATCCCTGGGCCTGACAAAGCGGCGAGTTTACGCCCATCCGCAGCCCATCATAGCCCATCATCGAAGCTATACTCGCACCAGCATTGGCCACCGACGCAAACACGAGAAAGGTATTGGGCGTCGTCTTCAGCTTGCTAAACGAGAGGTAGGCAATCACCGTCAGGACAATGGCAGCCATGGAAAGACTCGCGCCGGTGCGTTCAATCGTGATGAGGGTGTTGGTGTGCTCGGCGCTGAGCTTTGATCCGTCGTCGCTGCTCTCCATTGTGGGATTGGGATTCGGGACTGTTTAGTCTGGCTGCATGGGAGTCCAGACTCCAATGTTGGGGAAGACAGAAACGAGAGCTCTGTCTTCTTCTTCTTCTTCTTCTTCTTCTTCTTCCTCCGAAAAGAAGGGGGGCTTGTTTGTGTTTGTCCCCCATCCTGGGCTGAGGGTCGAAGCAGAGCACCAAGGAGTTGGACGTGGGTGGTCTGATGGAGGGGGTTTGCCAGCTGGCGGGCGGTTGGATGGCCAGCTGGCGAGTCCTCGGGTCGCTCGCCCGGATTCACAGCTGTCTGGTCGGTTTCAAGATTTGATGGCTGTGGAACCAGCACAGGGCAGGACAGATTTGGTGTCTGTCTGGCGTTCGTTGGCGGCAGGTGCATTTATGCCGCAGACGCTGGGGTCTGGAGACTCGAGTTTGACTCCAGAGTTGTCACGCTGCTCTCCTCTTGCATGCCAACCACACTGGACAATTGGACGCCACTCCCGAGTCCCCGACATCTGGAGTGACGACTCACGAGCCCCTTGGACCCCACATGCACACATACACATGCCTACGCCTCCGCACCGCCCACCCAGCCACGCCGCACCTCCGATCTAGCCGCGGCCCGTGAATAGCATCAAGTTAAAATCAATCCATCTCCCCTCCAAGCCACCACCCAAACCACCATCTTCACCACTGCTCTCGCCAAGTCGTACCATCACCACGTCTTCACACAAACCACCACCACCACGACTACATAACCAGCGGCTTCCAACATCTTTCCCATACGGGGAAAGCTCCCTCTCGCGTTCAGACTACCCTCGAAATCGACAACCCAGCCTCAACAACCACATCACTCAACTGTCAGGAATAAAGAGGGCAACAAAAGAAAGGGAAAGAAAGAGGCAAGGAGGAAAAGCAGAAAGAAAGAAACAACCAATATACACACACATCAACCATCCCCGTTACCATGCCCGACAAACCCCCCCTCCATCTCAAACCCTCAACCGCGTCCTCAGCCCGCTCCTCAACCTCCACCCCCCAATACACCACCAGATCTCTACCCATCCGCCCTCCAACACTTTACCTCCATTCCCTGGTGCTCCGCCCTCCTCCAACCACCCTCCTCCTCCTCCTCCTCTC